>JAHBCN010033146.1:7676-121761 GCA_019359885.1 Listronotus oregonensis | reverse complement strand
TAGATGGTACTACTGCTGACATACCCATATCATTTCTGGATAGTAAGTACTTACCTTCAAATGATAAGTGTTAAAATTGCATGACAATACGACGTTTAGTTCTCAAGTTATAGTGGTTTTAGAAAAACAACTTTTTGTTATTTTCAAAACGATTTATAAAAAATAGTTTCGTGTGTTGATTAAACATAGTTTTTTTATGCAAAAAATACCGTTGAAGCCAATCAGTGGCTTGATAAGTGTTATGGAGACTGCACCAAAAAAAAAAATAACTATTATTGACTGACACTCCTAATAAGGAGATTAAATTACAAAACTTTTCCCTTATTGTCATTTTTTTCTGCGACTTATATTTACTAAGTCACGAGCAATTAAAATAGAAATATTCCTAAAAAAGAGCATTTTTTAAAAACCAATTACACGCATTTTTCTAAAGCATTTCCAGCAAAAACATACCTGTCACCCCGACAGGCCAATCAAAAACACTATATAGCCCAGTCTGTAGGTAATTTTTATGACTTTAATTTGTAACAGTTTGAAAGGTGTTAGAAGTTGTAGAGCTTGATTACCTGAATATGACTATATAGTTTTAGACTCAAAAAAAAGTGGCAGCTAAAATTTTAGTTTCAGTTTCAGATTTATTAATTGATATGTGGTCTAATAGGGTTTCAGGTAAAAAAAAATTTAAATATAAATAAAATTAAGTTTAATTGATTACACAGGCCCACAAAAAAAGTGGTGTGTGCTGGGTGTGGGTATAGGATTTTCCGGAGTATTTTTTTTCCAACAAACACAAATCTGAAGTAAAAATTGGAGGTTAAACAGCAAATAATCAAGAAAAAGCATAATTTCAGATATTAACGAAGCGTCAATATCTTAAAAACTATTAACGATACACAAAACATTATAGGACATAAACTATGTATTTTTACAAAACCTTTAATTTAAGTAATATAATTTTTTTATCCGAATGCAATACTTTTCGAGTTATAATCAAATAACCGAATTTTTATAATTTTTTTTAGGTTTGATTCTGAAAAAAATTAAAAATTATTATTTTTTTATTTTTGAATGGTTATTGCAAATTATAAGTAATTTGAAATTTAAATAAATAAAATAACTTTTTTTTTCAAAAATATTTGTTTTAAAGCCAGCTTTCCATATTTCTTGGTTCAAAATGTTTCAGTCATGCAGGGGGCGCTCCGGCTTCAATTCTTAATTAACAAAAAAGTAACTTTTTTTAAGGCTCAAAACGAAGGACTTAATATTATTTTTTTATTTCGTTGATCTAAATTAGTAAAATATAAATTCTGAAAAAGCAAAAGACAGTTTGTAATACCTACAATTTTTATAAACCAAAAAGATATAGCCTACTAGATTAAGGCTCTAAAATCAGTAAAACTCAATTATCTTAGCAATTATCCGATCATGCTTTAGAACCTCTTATTTAATTAAGAATTAACAAACCTATGTTTTGCAATGACAGAAACGAATAAATAAGTATTTTTGCAATAGTTATCAACATTTCAAAAAATGGCTATTTTTAACGGTTTAATTATAGGTTTTTTAATACCTAAAACATATTGAACGTGTTCCTCTAAAATTAACAATGGCGCTTGCAGAAGCGAAAAACACGTTTTTAGCACTTTTATCCCCCCACCTCCCACCCCTGCACACTTTTTTTGAGTCTAAACTATATAGTCATATTCAGGTAATCACCTCAACAACTTCTAACACCTTTCAACCTGTTACAAATTAAAGTCATGAAAATTACCTACAGTCTGGGCTAACAGGCAAGGCGAAAACCACGGGTACTTTGAAGAAAATATTTAAAAGTAATTAGGAAAAAATCTCATGGGAATACTTTTTCCAAAAAAACCCGCGATTTTGCCCTATATATAAGGTTAGTCTAAAGGTATACATTAACACTGTACCCTCAAATTTTAGGTAAACGTTCTAAAACACACTATATATCAAGCGTTTTAAAAGATTTTCTGGTCCATGTTTAAAAATAAACCTATTTTTTTTTAATTTAAGGAACCGAGCTTGAGCTTAACCAAGAAGAAATCAAAAACTCGGAGCAAGAGGCTGTTGGAGTCATTCCAAAAATTAAAATGGAAAGCCCTAAAGCTTCGCCCAGACCAAGGGGGTTGAAAAGAAAAGCTAAATCGGGAAAAACCTCCTCGCAACTCGCTTTTAAAAGAGCTTCAGAATTGACAAAAAAATTAAATCAGCACTTTCGAAATCTTCTGCCCTTTTAGAGAAACAGTCTTCTACGATTATTAAAAACCGGTTTATAAATAAAATAAATACCAAAAATAATAACTTGGTAGAAATTTATCATAATGATGCTGTAAAACATAGTGATTCTGATGAAAGTAATTTAAAGAAATCCCGACAACAGCGTGAAAGAAAAAGCAATGTAGACGTAAAAGAAAATGTCGATGAAATACCACCCCTAAACATACAAATTATTAACCCATCAAAAGAGATCGCACCTTACTCCCAAACGGCTAAAACTCATGAAACCTATCAAAACGGTCTTAGCAATCAGTACTGCTATGATCCTCCACAAGCACCACGGACAACAGTCAGTTGTTGTTACAGTAAAAACTATGAACTTCCCACAGTTGCTTCGAGAATGAAACAAGTGGCTAAAAGCTACCTAGGAACGCTAAATTTAAAAACTATACCATTTTGCGCTGCTATATCTACAACTCAGAGCCATAACATTGGGATTAATATCCAACAAGTTATGAATATAATTAAAAATAGACAACCTATAAATGGGATCTCTCCAACTTTAGCTCATAATATTGGTTTGGCAGCTGAAAAGATACATAGTAAGCCGTTTTCTACCTTGATATCGACCATCAATTCTCGAATAGCGTAAGTATCATCTAATTTAATATAAGGATTATTGTTATTCTTTATCTTGTTTACACATCTAAGCGCATATTCCAGAAAACGAAGCTGAAAAAAGTGCAAAACATCGCAATTTTTCAAAATACATAGATTTGCATGAAAATTTGGGATTTAGCATAACTTACCCTTTTCTTTAAAATCTATATTATGATGATGGGTGTTCTTTATTTTTTAGGGGTGAAAACTACCCTTTATTGATAAAACCTCTAAGACTTAAAGCTTTTAAGTGAAATTTGACTCAAAAGGGTTGAAAAAGTAGTATGTTGTTTCTTTGAAACATTATTTGAAATATTTTAGCCCTTAAAAATTAACCCCTATTATGATTTTAAAAACAATTATTTATCCTACAAAAATTAATATATTATCACAGTGTTTTGCATAAAAATTTGGAATTAGGCTTAACTTACCCTCCTCTTCAAAATATTTATTATGCTGAAGATTGCTTTTTATTTTTTGAGGGTGAAAACTACTCCGGATTGCAAAAACCTTTAAAACTTTCTATTAAAACTTAAGTCCCATAAAATTAGGCTCATATAAAAATAAAAATAGTTATTTAATTTTTTAAAACATTATTTAGTATATTTTAACCCTTGAAAATCAACCCTTATTGAGATTTAATAAAAAAAAAATGTTTACCCGAGAAAAATTAACATATAGTAACAGAGTTGTAATTTTAAATGTAACTGCTCAAAAGCATTACTAATATAATGTTATAATTTTTAATTCTCAAAAATTTATCCCTTACAATATTACAATGCAAAAAATAGTACAAAACCGGGGATTTTTTTTTAAATGCATTGAATGGCTTTTAGTATGCATCGAAAAATTGTTTTTTTTTAAGTATAACTTCTTCAGTTTTTGTGATAAAAAGTTCCATAAAAAACCAATTTGTTGGTTCTTTCAGGAGCTCTAAAGTCCTATAAATTAAAACTGTTTATAATCCTTACTTTTTTAAAGGGCTGAGTTTAAAAGGCTGATACAGGGTAGTGCTCGTCTATACATACGCGTTTTAAACGTTTATATCTCACTCGATTTTCGTCATACAGTAAATTAAAAAAAGCAAAATATTTCTTATTTAACAAGCTACAACTTGATACCCTTTTTACGTATCACCCTTTGTTTTTTCGAGCTATGTTTAAGAAAAGGTCATTCTTTATTAAAATTCTGAAATTTGATTTTCACTTGCAGTTACATTTTTTAAGAAACTAAGCAATTTAAATCGGTTAAAATTTTAGAATGTATTTATGATACTTAGATAAAGGGAATTTAAAAAGAGCTATGAATCATTTTAATTAGGGTGGTAATTAGGAGGTTGTTTTTGAAGATTTTTGCACTCAAAAAATGTTGGTCCTTATTTTACTCATAACTCACTCAACTTTTATGATACTTTCTTTTAAATGAAGGTCTTTGCAAATGCTTTAAAAAAGTTATTATTAGTTTTCCTCGAAAAATATGTAGATTTTGCGTTATTTGCCTTTGAAACTCTGAAATTTTGTGTTTAATGAATAACAGCTAGCCTTTAACCAACCACAACTATGTTTGCATTGGTCTCACAGCAAATACAAAAAAATAATTTTATTTCTTTTTTTTTAAGCAGCAATTTTGTTTTTTACAGTTTTTTTTTTTATAAAATGCATACCAATCGAGTTATTTGAAAAACACCGACGAAAAACGTTGATTTTATCGACGAAAAACTTCGGCTTTCGATCGCGAATAACTCGGAAATATGCATTTTACAAAAAAATTGACCCATAAAATGGTTTGGCAACCACAGCCAAGGTAAAGGCGCCCTTTGGCATGATATAGATTTTACTGTCATAATTTTAAGTTATTCTATGCATTTTAAAAAAAATTGCTAGAAAAAATAGTTCGTTTCCGGGACTAGCAGGGCAGTGTGTATATTACACGAAACGATTCAGTGTGTTTCCTTTCTATATAACTTCGTTATCGTTCTACATAAAGGTATGATATTTGGTATGTTATTTCACATTAGCATTTTAATTCTCTGTAAAAAAATTAAGAAAGTTATGTTAAGTGGTTTTTGAAAATCGCCCATTTTACTACTGACTGATTCATTTATTGACTCATCAGAATTATGAGGCCCTTTTCGAGGAAGTAGAAACTTGAAATTTGGTATGTAACGCCCTGAAACAGGGGCGGTAATGTCGTATATTAAAAGGGTATTTTAGAAGTATGCAATATGATATATATGAAGTTTCTGAGGTCATTATTATTATCGTTTTTTTTTTTAATTAACAATGCAGGCGGGATTTTATTCCATTCTTTAAAATTCGATAAAAAAGAAGAAGAGATATGTAAAATGCCAAGTTCCTGTCCAAAAATATTGAACTCTTAAGTACTAAAATTTTAAATTAGACACAACACACCCTTCTTGTGTCTAGGATACAGAAATAAGGACCTGATGTGTATTGAATGAAAAGGTGAAACAATCGCAGAAAAATGCATATATTATTCAAAATACAGGCCAATGAAAACGAAACAAGGCCGATTTCTCATATCTATGGTTAGTAGGAAAAAATTGCTTGGACCCGTCGATTTTTTTTCGAGAGGAACACATTTTGCACTTATTTTTAACCCTATCACTTCAACCCCCTTGGGGGGGGTGAGATTCACTCTTAAATTCTTAAATGGGAAAGGGGGTCGACTGATACCTCATTTTAAAGATCATCGAATCCTCTTTTTAACGCTTCCTACTTTTTTGAATTTGATGCAGTAGTTTTTAAGAAAATAATTTTGAATTTAATAACCAGTCAACATTGAAAAAATAATTGTTTTATCATCTTTGAATTTTTAAACTGCCATTTTTTTGGAAAAACCTCATTCTTTCTAAGCGCAGCTTTCAGTTTTTGCTATGGGTAACCCTACGAAGGGGGAGGGGAGGGGGATGATATCAAATAACGAGAACATTTACATGTAAAACTTTCCTTTTATTTTACTTATTTACTTTTTAATTTTACAAATATTCAAAATGTTGGCCTCCTGCTTTCATACAGTCATACAGGTTTTGTTCAAAACGGTTTCGGACGTTCTGAAGCATTTCAGGTGTAATGTTCCGATACTCATCAATAATCCGTTGATGTAAATCATTTAGAGATTCTGGTTTAGTTTTATAAATTTTACTCTTTAAGTTACCCCACAGGAAAAAATCTAACAGGCTTAAATCTGGTGAGCTTGCAGGCCACTCCACTGGTCCTCTTCGTCCGATCCATCTGCCCGGAAACGTTTCATTTAAATACTGACGAACTGCAAAAGCATAGTGGGGAGGTGCCCCATCTTGTTAAAATGTTAACTCATTCGCATTGTAACGGTCATCATGTTCAACAATTTCTGTCAATGCGGGATCGACAGTGTCTTCTAACAATTGCAAGTACATTATTTGTCCTGTTAGATTTTCTGGTGAAAAAAGAACCAACAACACAATCGCCATAAATTTCAGCCCAGACGTTTAATTTCTCAGGGTGCTGAGTGTGAATTTCATGGAATAAGTGCGGGTTTTTGTCAGATCAATACCGACAATTATGACGATTAACAGTCCCGTTCACAAAAAGCGAACACTCATCTTAGAAACAAATAATGTTGAACAACAAGTTCGGGTTATTTATTATTCGTTCACTAATTATTCCGTAAAATTCTACACGTCTATCAAAGTCATCTTCATTTAATTATTGCACAAAATGGATTTTATAGGGGTGGAATATATGGGATTTTAAAATTCTTCGAATGCTCGTACGGCATATGCCAGAAACTGTAGGTAATTGCCGGATACCGTTGATTCTCAATCATCGGTGGTACTTAACGTAGGATCGATATTGACGTGGTCCAAAACAGCTATTTAGGTTGCTTCCTTTCCCACTATTCGATTAGGAGCGATTCGTTTTTAATTTGCCACAGATCCTGACTCCCTAAACTTGGCTACTAGTTCAATAACGTTTTTCCGGTTGAGATGCTTATCTGGATTAAGTTCATTAAATAAGTGTGCTGTACTATTAGCGCACCTTCCTTTTTCATAATAAAGTTCAATTATCGATACCGTTTCCGCCGTTGAGTAAACCATTTAGAGCAAGAAATAATCACAGACAAAATCCTGTGAGATACTAAATTTACATAAATTGAATGTAAATAGGTTTCAAAGAAAGATAAAAAACCAACTGCATTATTTATAATTTACACAATACTTTTATAATTTTAAAGCGTAAGTAAAAAGTATCCGCATTTTATTGAGTGATAAAAAAGTGACATTTAATGCTTCCTTACTTTTTAAGTTGGATAGGACAGGATTTAAAAACAAAAATACTAAATAAAAAATAGTACTAAAAGTGAAAAAGCGTTACTTTCGATTATATGCCAATTATGTTTATAAAACGTATTTTCTTGAAAACTACTGCATCAAATTCAAAAACTAGGAAGCGTTGAAAAGAGGATTCGATGATTTTTAAAATCAGGTCAGGTCCCATTTAAGAATTTAGATGTAAAGCTCACCCCCTCTAGGAGGCTGAGGTTAAAAATGAGCGCCAAATATGTCCCCCTCGAAATAAAAATCGACGGGTTCGAGTGTTTTTTTCCTACCAACCATATATATGAGAAATCCATTTTTGTATAAAATATTTTACAAGTTACTGGAGCTAACAAAGGTATTTCCTTAAAAATATTATTTAAAAACTATTACTCATAAAAACTTTTAGTTTGCATGGAAAAAATATGTTTTCTATATATAGATGGAAGGATGCTGTCGCAGCAGATTTATCTAAGATAGAAGTCCAGCATTGGCAAGTTGAAGCACAAGATCGTACGAGATGGAGAGCAATAGAGGAAGCGGCTAAGACTCACCCAGAGTTGTAATGCCAGGGAAGAAGAAGAAGCAGAAGAAATTTTACCATTTTCCGAGCATTTTTTTTTTTTTTTAAGAAAGTAGCTCTTTCGGCCTTGTCTGTAAAGAGCAGCCTATTTGTCGGACTAGGACAGAAAAGAGATTTTTTTCTTAACGTTCAAAAAGTTGGAACTTTCCTAACGATTACAAAAAAAAATGTACGCAACAGACGCGTAGGCTTAGTGGTCCCCCAGGACCCGGCTTGCCATGTTGTCTTCTTGTTGGGCAAAACAGTGCTTTTTGGCTTTGCTGCTCAAGTCGTTACTTAATTTACTCTTATGCATATTGTTTCGTTTTCATTGGCTCACTCTGTATTATTCTCGTGTCTGAGGAATCGAGTCCTTTACAACTCTTAGCATTCTTGATTTCATTTAAAGATGAGTTGTTTACCATAATAAGGGGTTAGAAATGGTCGGGATTTTCAAAAAATCGTTTTTTTTTTGCATTTTCTTTAAGTATGATATCTTAAAAATATACTCTAAAAATTTGAAGTGGATCCAGCAAATACTTTTCGAGTTATTTGACAATTAACAAAGGGCTCTAGGGCGCTCGAGAACGCTCGAGAGCAGGTAGCTAATGGTAGGTGTAGCTCTCGGGTTCTATTGTCATGAATTTATAAGAATTGTGATGTATATGTCGCAGCCAACTAGCTTAATAAGCCGTTTAATCAACAGCCTAGCCTCTTAACTAAACAGCGCCGTTTAACTAACGGCCTGAATGATATTCCGCCATTTGATCAAACCGCTAGGCGAATGACTTGAATGGATGACGTTTCATCACTTGCCTAGCCTGTTTATTTCAATTTAGTTCCACTTTCTGCCACCTAGCGCCGAAACTCTCCAAACTGTCAATATGGCGTCGACAGACAACAAATTTGATGGTGTTCTTCAAAGTTTAATGAAAAATAGTACAATGAAAGAGTTTAGTGAGAATTATAATTTTTAAGCAATTTAATTTTTAGAGCGAATTTCTATCGAAAACTTGTTGACCAAAACTAACCACAACTAACCACATCTGATCTCATGATTTCCAAAGAACAGTAATATGTTACATTTTAATTATATTTAATAAAGAATTTCTTATGTCAGATGTTTTATCTTTTTTATTCCTGTTACATGGTCACCCTATCGTAGGATTGGCCTAAGGATTAGCCAGCCAGTTTATTAAATGTTGTAATAAACGTTACGGCTGAATATCATTCAGGCCGTTAGTTAAACGGCGCTGTTTAGTAAAGAGGCTAGGCTGTTGATTAAACGGCACATGGTCACCCTATCGTACGTTTGGCGTAAGCATTAGCCAGCCAGTTTATTAAATGTTGTAACAAACGTTACGGCTGAATATCATTCAGGCCACTAGTTAAACGGCGCTGTTTAGTAAAGAGGCTAGGCTGTTGATTAAACGGCTAATTAAGCTAGTTGGCTGCGAGCTGCGACATATATACAGTAATATTTAAATTATGCATTTATTTAGACTTTTTAGGATGTAAAAGTGCTGAAAATTATTTGTTCGTTTTTTAAGTATTTTATTATGGTACGTGATTCTGCAAAAGGTTCAAGACAAATTCGGAGGTAAAAAAATAATAATTTAAAATTCTCTCATGCCTCTGACTACCCCCAACTCCTTAATGATCCAACCAAAAACTTAGCTTTCTGGTCTCACACGGACTGTAGGTGATGAGTCGGTTTATTATTATTATTATAGACATTATTAAGCCTTCTACTACGAGAAATTATCCAGGATAATTTCTTCTCTGATAGCTCCCTAAAGAGCAACATTTAATGTCACTCTTATACATCCCTCTACAGTCCAACCTCAAGACAAAAAAGATACGACGTAAATTTATCATTTTCTTATTGAGGCACCTTATGATGTCTTACCTTTTTTGGATCCTTATAATTAAAAAAAATTGTGTATTTATTTTCATTAACAATAGAATTAATTTATTTTATATAAAAAATTTGTTATTAAAATAAGAAAACAGAAAACGATTACAACAAATACCTGATTGCCAAAACACAAAAATTCTGTCCAAATTTCATTTTAAACAAAAATTTCTGATATAAATTAAATTAATTATATTGTTACTAAGAATGATAACAAATTTTTTTTATTTAAATGTATTGCAAAAAAAATAGGACACATTAAAAAAAACATAAATTCTACGAAAAAAAAAACAAAATTGCTATTTCATACATTTTTTTTATTACGAGGAAAGTTACATATATGGCTCTGCGCGGTAAATGACCTTGTACAGGTCTTACGGACTATCAACTATATTTTGGTTTTATAATTTTTATGTTGTTTTAAGATTATTGATTATTAAAATTAATTTTAGACAAACTGCATCTAGATGTCCACTATCCAAAACATATTTAAATATTCAGCAACTTCAAGAGCAAGCCAAAAATATTCCTGAAGATACCATAGAAGAAGGAGACGAAGAAATTGCAGATTCTCCGCAAACGCAAACTATGATAATAACCGGTGAGTTGTTAAACAAAAAAAGTTACACACCTAGAGCTAATGTACCATCATTTTGAATGTCCATAAGTACCCTGCAACCAATAACCTAGTATTGTAGATTACTAAAAAAGCGGTAGTTTTTAAACTTTTTTAAAGCAGGTGTTTTTTATTATGTTTTGTACATTTAATTTTTGTATCAATGATAAAGACAGAATTTGTGACATGAGAATTTTTAGGAGTTTCTATGTATTTTGATACTCTAAGACCATTTTTAAATACAGATTTTTATTCACCTATAGATATTCTCTAACACGCTCTACAATACATAAAATTTCTTATAACGCATCCTGCATATCAAAAAGAATGGCCACTACGTCAAGCACTTACTCTGATACTTAAAAATGTTAGAAATGAACCACTGGCTGATCCCTTAAACGTATTACCTTTCTATATTAAATGGCATTACTAGAAATTTGTTAAAGCGATAGATCAAAATTAAGCAAGATTCTATTATCTAAAACAAAAATTTTGAAGATGAAGAGGTAATATTTGTACCCAAATAAGAAAAGTCATAAAGAATAAAATATTTAATAATATGTTAAATGTAACTGAATTACGAGCTTCAAATGTCTTTCAATCATTTGTCAAAAATATTCATGAAAATGTGTAGTCTGATAATTACAAAGATATTGAGTGTGAACTATTTAATGCTTATATAAAAATGATAAATAACATGTATGTTATCATTCACTTTCTGAACTCTCATCTCGATTTTATCTCCGAAAATTTGAGAGCTGTTGAGCTATAAGTGATAAACATAAAAAATAGTTTTACCACGATTACTTTCTTATAGTATATCAAGGTCAGTAAGTGTTCCTTACTGGTTGGGGATGTGTTCGGAAATTGAGACGCAGTCAAGATTTCGAAAACAACCCAAACCAGTAAGAACTTACCGACCATGATACTTACGCTGTTTTTTGCACGTTTAAAATATTGTGTTCATTAGTATTATAAAAATAGATTAAAATATACTGTTAGGTATATCAAACCCCTTAATCAAATACCTAGCTGGTATATTGAGTTTCTATGACAAGAAATTTATTATTTGTCATTAGTATCACATTTGTCACAAATTTGTCAGCTTAAGCTGGTTCAATTCGACTTTGTGTGAAATATAATGCAGCAAGAAAATGACGATTCTGTTATGGAGAATGACGCAGAATGTTCTGCTATTATTCCCGTAAAGTCCAAAAAAGGCCAAATAAAATTTAATTTACAATAAGGTTCAGATCCCTATTTCTGATGTTTAAAAATTACTGATTGGTAAGTGATTACTTACCGATTAGGAGTCGGTAAGTACTCACTTACTGATCAGTAATTTGAAAACACCACTTACAGATGACATAATCTAACCAGTAAAGTTGCTATATTACCTGAGAGTGTAAAAAAATTAATTATGTAGTGTAGTGGCGGCTCGTGGTAAGTATTTATGGGGGTGCACTAGACGTAAAACACAAAAATACAAAACAACTGGAGGCCAACATACCAGAGGCAAGATTTTTATAGGATGTCACGCCCAAAAGTTATTTCTTGAGATTTTTCGAAGTGGTCTTTAAGGGCTATATCCAACTCGGCAGTAAAATTTATTAATCCTCTAAAAATACAGGGATTTGATGAATCTTCTTTTTCGTCTCATGACCACGTAGGGCTAACTCGAAAGCACCGCAAAATTTTATACGGTCAATTATTTTTGAGAGTACATATCTGTTCTTTCTAACTTGTTCGTTTTAGTGTTGAACACTGCGCCTATATGCACTATCTAACTGCTGCCTTAAATCAACTTTCCCCAGAAGCTGTAACTCCAACTGAGCGATAATATGAGCCTGAGTATTCTCATGTTTTGGCAGGCAGGCTCTGCGCGTTTCCGCACAACAAGCACGAAAAACAAAACAATCGGTTAGTTGTATCACATCCACAAATCCAATCATTCTTTTTATAAATTTTCATTTTGAATTTTCTATTAAACTCCCTAGACTTACATTTGGTGGTCTGTGTGAGGGAAATTTCAGGTCTAGGTCTTTCAGCAGGTTTAAATTCAATTTTTTGTTCTAAACTCAAAGAGTTAAAATTGCTTTGCAAATATTTCACCGTAAAACGGACCATTTTTAGTGAAAGAACTGAAACGCACCCTAAATTGTCGCAGTAACAGCACCAAATGGTTATATGGAGCACATAAAAAGTGTGCGCCTCTTCCTATTAATAATCGCATTGCCCCCCTCCGCCCGCTGGCATAATCTTCCATAGAAATTGCATAAACCACGCCTACATAAGCGCACGTGCGATCGGCCGATTGGCGTCGAACGTCGAACGGCCGTAATCGGATCCTTTCGGCTCAGTCAGTTCGTCGTTAGGGAGCTAATACACTATGTTTTGTATTAGCGTACAATAAATTAGGGAGTTCCGGATAATGCACGGTGAAAAATAATTTTTATTTTAATTTTTTTTGGGGGTGCACGTGCTCCTGTGCTCCTATGGAGGAACCGCCACTGATGTAGTGGTATTAATAATGTGGTGGGGTTCGACAAAAATCACGAAATATCACAAGGGGGGAAGCGGGTGTAGTGTAATATCGCGTGTATTTATATTGTCGTTGATCGCGCGATTTCTAAACAACCGAAAAGCGGCGTGTGGGCTCGACTCGCCGTTGCTGTTAAATCAGAATATACTTACCTGTAATTAAAGATAATATTCTTTAATTTTTAAGATACTTTGTACTAAAAAAATACACGTGATTTTGGGTAGGGGGGTAAGTCTTAGACCTCACCACGTATCTCCAGGGAGGAGGCGGGGAAGGGTTAAAAAACTGCTAAAACCATGACGTGATTAATGAATTAAAAAATATATATTTTACTCTGGCTGGCAAAACGAGAGAGCTGTCTTATACCAACTAACTTACCTTAGGCACTTTTATCTATTTTATTTCACTATTTTTAGGTCCATCCGGAGATATGGAAGTCAAAACCAAAAACGCTCCAATTTGGAGGATGGACAAGGGTACCAACAATGAACAGTGTACATGTCTCGCTCAGACTAGCGTGAGCTTTCAACATGTAGATAGCAAATATCCAAAGAACAATAAAATTCTTAGTGAAAATACTATTAACTCACAGGTACACTTACTTTTGCGGCTGCAAATTTTGCCTCATTCGTGTATTTAATACACTGAATTAGATATTTTCTTTGAATTAAATAGAAACAAAGTCTTTAACCTTTAATTTTAAAAATTTTGAAAATTTGCATTAAACCTTAAAACCAATTAGGAAGCAAAAACTGCACTTTAAACCTAAACTTCATTCAAAATATATTTTCTTAGGCCAGTCGTCCATCTAAAAGACATTTGTTCACGACATGTCACTTTTTATTAGAGCTCATAGTTTTAAGTTGCCTCTCGTATATTAGGCAGACACGTCGCAAACAAGGAAATTTAAAGGTTTATGGAGCAAAACAAAATTGTCCAGGCGTGCAGGGCAGCGGGAATAGGGGAACAGGACCCCGCGGAATTTGCGCAGGGAACAGTACGTCAGGACTGGACTTCCATAATTTTTTAGTATCATGTATAAAGTTGACATCATCAATGTCAAATTCAAACTAATTATACTTTCACTGTTTTTTTATTTTGTCACAAAATTGTTGGTTATTAAACGAAACTATTATACAAGATTTAAAATTATTGTATAATATTGGATTTTATATTATCAGATTTAATATGAAAATCTGTCTTTTTACAAAAATCTTAATAAAATAAATGAGAACACGTTTTTTTTTTTAATAAATTTTAAACATTGTATAATAGTTTTGTGTACTTATCACCAATTTTGTGATAAAAAAGGATAAGGCAGTATAAATGAGTTTAAATTAATTATCATATTTAAGGATCGATATCTGGAAAATAAAACGTTGTCGAAAAAAACTTTGTAATCAGCGCCTCCGTATGCAAAAAAATCATTAAAATTGACGAGGATCATACAATATTTTATAAATTTATAATTTGTATAAAGTACAATAAGATAGTGTCACCTCATGCAGGTAATATAAACAAATTTAACGAGAAGTTTAGAACTTTTTGCATAAACATTTTTAATTTTTATTTTTAAATCTTGAGACAGTCCACCAAATGCTCAGACTTCAATGCTAACGTGCCGTGGATGTTTTAAGTGTGGTTAGCGAGAGTTTATTTGCACAAGACTTAAATATTTGGAAATTTGGAGAAGGAAAAACTTCTGCGGGTAGCAGATTCCAGTCTGGACACTCTGGAGGATGACGGAACGAAGAAAGTGGGAAGTTCAGAGCCTCTTAAGTTGGACTGTAAAAGAATGCATAAAGGTAGCACTACGTGTTGCTCTGTTGGGAGCTGTCAGAGAAATTATACTTGCCAACTCCATGGAGCAGAAGCCGTAAAAATACCTATAAAAATGCAACAAATGTCCTACAGCCCGTAGGTGGGTAAGAGAAGGAAGCTTTTCTGTAAGCGTGGCATCATTACTAAGACGAAGAGCCCTTTCTTCAATGGAAGCAACAACTCAAACAATATTCTAAAGATGGTTTGATTAGGAATACATACAAAGTATACAGATTAGACGGAGAGAAATGCTTTCAGGCTCGAAAGAGGAATCCAAGCTTTTTTGAAGCAGCGGGGCTATGGATGTAATGTGTTTCTGTCAGTTAAGGTTATTCTTAAAAGTAACGCCAAAATGATTAAATGATCGCAAACGGTGTACCCAAAAAAAAAGTTTTTATCACGGACGTAGATTTGCATGCTCTTTAAAAAGCTTCAATTGGTTTTTTTCCAAAAGAGTTAGGAAAGCCAATAATTGACAAAATTAAAAATTTCATGGGATTTCCTATATCCCACCCGACGATGCACCACCCGGTATATTAATTTTACAGATAGGTAGGGTTTATTTCCGAAAAACTTCGGTTGTTGCCATAGCAATATGTCAAAATGAAAGCATCTATCTTAAAACTATCAGGCGTAAATTTTTTTCCTAAAAAATACAATACCAGTCAAAATTTTGATGCTTATCAAAACTACAAAAACAACGTCTTCAATTTCTGCGAAATATATGACACATGTCAAAAATATGTCAAGTGTCAAAAATTTAATTTGTCAAAAAAATGCTTTTCCAATATGTTGCGTGTAAAGTATATTATATAACAAAAAAATGTATTAAAAAACACGCCTTTCAAATATGACATTTTTAAAATAATATTACATTTTTAACATTGTATTAACTATCAAATGATATTGGTATTTGTCATAATATAGCATATTTTTTAGGTTGTTGAAAGCCAACTAAAAACAAGACTAAGAAGATACAAATCAACAAGAAACCGTTACGTTGTAAAAAATTCGGTAACCCAAGGATGTCAGGTCCAAGTGCAAAGCCTTAATCCCAACACCAATAATCAGGAGACTCAAAAAGAGAGCTCCTTAAAAGGAAAAGAAAAAAACTTAAAAGAAGTTCTTACTCATCTGCATTCAGATTTTGAATCTTTAAATAAGTGAGTTTTCCTAACGCCATAAAACATTTAGTAATTGTGGACGGATTTTTGAAATTTTTTATCTAAAAATGAGGCATGAGATCCACATATATTTATTTTATGTGGATGAGATGCAATGCTAAGTTGTTTTTTGCACCTCTTCCAAAAAAAATCTCAGTTTCAAAAGCGAATCTCTTATTTGTATTGTTTCTTAAATTTGCATTAGGTTTTGTGTGTCATAGGATTGCAAATTTACAACTATTTGCTCTCTGAAATCTTAAAATTTTAATTGTGGAACTCCACATACTGAACAGAAAGTCCAAGCAAATTCGATATTGATTTAATTCATTCTTATTAAGTTAAAGTTAAGTTCAAAAAAATAAATCTAATAGATATAATTTTAAAATTAAATTTATTATTTAGTTAAAAAAGTTTTTTTTTCTTAATAGAAAACAAAATTTTTCTGTATTTATAACTTGTGGTTTTTTAAAAGCACACATTTTTTAAGCATATTTACTTTTAAAAAAATTGTATTTTATCAATAGGGACCTTAAATACCTTTTTAGTATAAACGACTAGAAAATCCATATTACATTGAAAAAAAAATATGTTTTAGTCCCACTTAATATGTGACGCCCCTTAATAATAATTTTAAAATTTTAAAAATATATGTAAAATTACAAGCTTAGGACTCTCAGATATGATATAAATTTATCTAAAACAGTTTTAAACGTATCGGTTGAAAACCAACTCTAATGGGCCCCACAGACTATTGTTCTTTTTAACCTTCTTAATCGCCAATTAAAACTGCTCAGTCGGATGATTAAAACTTTTGTTTTCCCATACCTAATTTAATTTTAAACAGTCCTAATCGCGGAAAGCTGAAGTCGTTTACCAAAAAACGTAAATAAAGCGTGTTTATTTGTTACAAGAATGACGATTTAAAACGTTCTGCACCACACACTTTGTTTTTAAATAAAGACGGACGAATCGACGATTAAGATTTCAAGCGTGGCCAGAAATTTTCACCGACAGTGTTATATTCGGTTTTCGCCCAAAAACTGGCAATGTTAATCGACGCTTTTGATCGCCACGATAAAAACTGCTTAAAAAACAAGGTCTGTGGAGACCTTAAGAATCTCCTTTTAAGGGCCCTACAGACTATCGTTCTTTTTAACCTTCTTAATCGCCGATTAAGACTGCTAGTCGGACGATTATAAGATTTATTTCCAAACACTTATTTTAATTTTAAACCGTCTTAATCGCTAAAACCTTCAGTCGTTTACCGAAAAACGTAAATGAAGCGTGTTTATTTCTTACAAGAATGACGATTCAAAGCGTTGAGCACCACACACTTTCTAAATGAAGACGGACGAATCGACGATTAGGATTTCAAGCGCGGCCAGAAATTTTTACCGATGTTGTTATATTCGGTTTTTGCCCACAAACTGGCAATGTTAATCGACGCTTTTAATCGCCACGATTAAAATTGCTTTAAAAAAACCGAGGTCTGTGGGGCACTTTAGGGGACTCCAGACTCCCTTCCACGAAGCATTTCTCAGGTCGTGTTTTTGGAAACTTTTTGACCAATTTAATGTGTAGAATATGTTCTGATTCGGCGCTTATTTTCTTCTTCTTCTCTTTCCCTGGCATTACAACTGTGGGTGAGTCTTAGCCGCATCCACTATTGCTCTCCATCTCCTACGATCTTGTGCTTCCACTTGCCACTGCCGGACTCCCATCTTAGATAAATCTGCTGCGACAGCATCCTTCCATCTTTTTCTCGGTCTACCTATTGATCTTCTGGCATCTGGTCTCTCAAGGAACACTGTTTTTATCAATCTGTGGTCTTCTGATCTTACTACATGACCTGTCCATCTTTTTCGGTTAGCTTTTATGTGTCTGACTATGTTTTCACTGCCATACATTGCCGCCAATTCAGCATTGTGGCGTCTTTTCCACACTTCTGTTGTTTCATCTCAATTGGGTCCAAATATCATTCTGAGAACTTTTCTTTCAAACACAAGAAGCTTATTTATTATCCGTTGATTGAGGGTCCAGGTTTTACTGCCATAAGTAACTACCGGGCGAATTATTGACCTGTACAAAGTTAGTTTGGATTGTCTCTTTAAAAGTCTTTTTTTTAATTATTTTGTGAGAGTATAACGCTCTATTTCCTGCCATTATTCGTGCTGAGACATCCTTTTTCACTCGATTGTCATCCGTGATTACCGCTCCTAGGTACTTAAATTCCTGAACCACTTCGAAGTTGAACTCATCAAGGGTTATATGCTGCCTGATTCGGGGCCTTGGATGGGGGCGCTTATTTTGGAATACCATTTTTCATGTCTTTACGTGTTTAAGTCCCATTTACCTGAATTGTGACTCACGTGACGCCATAGTTTCTTAATGTTGCTTTAGAGTTACGTTAAGCATATTTATTAATTCAATATTTATAACTGATATTTAAATAATAGTGCCTTCATTAATGTTTGTAAACCACGTGACAACGCGATTTTGGTTTGTAAAAGTGGCTCCACTGCTTGGTTTATTTCCTATTTACAATGTTTCCACGATGGAATAAAGTTCATAAAGTTTTTGCAGACATTTATTTTTTTTTGTGACAATTGACCAGCTTCTAAACTCCGAACAAAGCAAATAATGTGTAAATCATTATTACTGATTTTAATAACCTCCTAAAATGTTAAAATTCCAAAAAAATCAGAATCAGTGCAGGTTAGTGGTCCTAAGAACACACCTTTTATGAGGAAAAATATTAGTATTAGCAACACAGCAAGCTCTGTTTCGACAGTAGACTTGACTGACACTACTGACAGACCATTGTTGGCGTTAGCGGTATTGGGTTTTTGGATAGTTTTTTTTTTGGAAAAGTTTTAGATTTCTTGATCAAATTATGTTTAAAAACGAACCTTACAAGCTTAAAACAGTTCTTTTCAGAACTACTTTTCATATTTCGAGTTTTAAAGGTAAGTTACATGTGATTTTGTTATTGAGGTGTCGCAAATAAAACTGTTTTGTTTACTTTTAGAAAAAGGTTTAAAATGTGGACTGTGGAACAAGATGTCTTTATAATAATGGCACATTTTAGAAGTGCAACTCGTAATGAGGATGGAACTTGGTCATATTGTCTCCAAAGTTGCATGGACCAGTTTAGAGAAATGTTTTCTGACAATCTTGTTGAGTACGATGTGCTAATCAATGGCTTTGAAAACAAGAATTGCATTTGTAAGGACAAGTCCACTGGAAGGCCTACCATGCTTACAGAACCTGTTCTTGATATACGTGCTCGAATGGAGCACATTCCTAAGAAATCAGTGGAGAGGTTGTCTACTCAGTCCGGTAAAGATACTATTTTTAAATAAAAATTGAAATTAATGTTTACAGTGCCATATTTTTTTTAGAAATATTTGTTAGTTCTTGCCATAAAGCACTAACCAAAAACTTGGAAATGCATCCATATAAGGTCACAGTATTGCAAGAATTCCTTTCACCAGATTTTAGAAAGAGGGTGCAGTTTTTTCAATGGTTTATTGAGATTCTTAACAATGAATGATGTTTTGGACCGTACTTTCTTCTCTGATGAAGCGTGGTTTCATTTGCCCGGTTAAAATAATTGGAACTTTTTGTACATTGTTTTATCTAAATTTCTTTTACCATGTAATAATTCTCCTAATTTTTTTTTATTATGTAGCTTAGGTAGTGTACTTTATTAATAATGTAAAAATAAATCCAAGTCATGTCCATTATTTTAAGTCAAGTAGTTTTATTTAAATAATATGAATAAAATGCATCTCAAAGCTTGCAACTATAAAAAAAATATAACTAGGTAAATAATGATGCAAATAGGCTCAAATTTGTTACTCAGGGGTTTTCGAGGTCGTTGAACACTCATATAATATTGACAAGGGCCTGGGGAGTACCTGGTGCGCGCTAAGAATGGTGTAAACGTCGTCTTCTTTAGTTTTACAACAAATCTTGCTAATGTCGGTCCAACTGTCGTAAAACTCCAACTTGCAAACCTTAAAATGTAATTTAAAAATGATTTTTTTAACGCAGAAATGCAGGTTTTCACTTTCCAATAATTAAATTTGTTTACAAAGTTTGTAGACGTTGATACGAATTGAATGCAAAAAAACCGCATTCAAATCCATCTTACTGCACAAAAAATCCGTCGTTTCCTTGACTAGAATTTTTTATACCTAAATCTAGCAAATTAAATTATTGACAAACAAGAGACTTAAAACTAAATGCATACAAAAATTATCCAAAAAGGCTGTAATAACTTGGCTCAAATTACAATTACTTGAAAAAATAATAAATGGTAAATTTTCTAACCTTAAAAAAAATGTTTTTGACATTTAAATATCGATTTTAAAATTCCCGGCGCCAATGAACATTTCTAGGGATATTTTATTAAATTTTGTGCAACCTCTGAATAGGCAACCCGCAACATTTTTGGTCACGTGGTTTACAAACATTAATAGTATAGTAAACCGTTACTGAACTTTATTTTAACATAAGACACAATTTTAGAAAATACGAAGATTTGTCTGAAAAAAGTCAAGTCGAAGGAAATGAAACCTCTCTTAAGGAATTAGAACGACTAGAGGCAGAACTAAATAAAAAAGAAGAAGAAATTACGATGGTTATGACCCTGTATAAAGAAGTTTTAGCTTTAAAACAACAAGTCAAACAGTTAAAAGAAAAAAGAAGCCAAGCAAGTGTGGGCTCGAAAGAATCTAAAGATCCGAAAGATGCCAAAACAAAATTTAAAGAGTACAATAATCCAGAAGCGGCATTTCATCTGACTAAATTGTTGAGGCAGATTCAGCATTACCAGATGAGATACAAAACAAATTTAAGCGAGGAATAAATAAAATAAAAAGTATATTTTTGCCATTTTATTTACCTTAAAACTTTCAGCTTCAGATTTTTAGATGGAGATTTCGGGTAAATCAGTCAAATGTCAATTAAATCTACAACACAGTAAATGAAGATATGATATCTTTAATATCCATATTCATCAACAAAAAAATAAATAGAATTTACAAAAGCTCTAGGATTCAATTTTTTTTTTTAATAGGTTAATGAAAATGACACATATTAGCTGATGCGAAAATGTTTTGATATTTGAAATAGCTCTTGTAATAGTTGTAAAAAAATGTGAGCATGCCCCAACTTCCACTATATTTACAAAAGGGGCTAAAAAACGTTGTTGTTATGGAGTACGCTATAGTGATACGCGTAGTAATACTTTTGGGAGAATATATATTATTTTATTAGTTTTCGAAAGCCTTGTTTTGCATATCGCCGAAAACTCATTAAAATAAGTTAGTCTAGGAGAAATCGGCGCATGAGTACGGAAAACTATTCCACCTCAATTTTTTTATACGATCCCCTTTAAATTGCCCTACTTATGATATAAATACTTTTTGCCATGGCGCCACTTGGTGCCATTTTGTTTAAACCGAAATTGTTAAAACAATTGCAAGGAATTATTATTCATTAACCAGACAATTTTTTTTTCATATTCTTTATTGAAATGCAAATAAAAAAGGTCCCATGACTTTTTACAATAAAGTTAATGTTTTTGGAGATACGAATTTTTAAAAGTTCGAAAAATCTCAAATTTGGGTACTTTTGCCCAAGAAAAATATATATAAAAAAATTAAAAATTAAAAATGTTTTTTATTCTTTATACAATAGTTAATAATATCCTTAATTAAAGTTTTAAAATTTTTTATTGTTTATACAGGTTTTTTGATTGTTCATTACGAGCACTTACAAATAAAATAAAACTTCGATAACTTTTGTAAAATTGATTTTAGGAAAAAAAAATATAAACAAAAATTGTAGATAATTAAATAACTAATAACATTGCTCTCCTTAACAATTTTGATAAAGTTACTAGTTTTTTAGATAAAAGATAAATAATGAATCAAGACACAGATGGGACGATGCAGCGTATGAGTCAGAGAGACGGCGATACTTAAAGGTAAGGGACGCATACTTGTGAGCGCGCTTAATAACCAATCAAAAAACCTGTATAAACAATATTTTTTTTTAAATCTAAATTAAAGATATTATTACCTTTTGTATAAAGAATAAAAAAATATATTTTTTTGTGTTTTTTTTTTCAATATATATTTTTCATGGGTCAAAAGTAACCGAATTTAATATTTTTTGAACTTTTAAAAAATCATATCTCCAAAAATATTAACTTTATCGTAAAAAGTCATAGTACCTTTTTTTATTTGTATTTCAATAAAGAATATGCTATTCACTGCCTATTTTTTCAACAAAAAAACACATGCATTACTTACAAAAATATTTATTTAAACACAAAGAAACATAACATAAAAAAACGTAAAAAATATCTCAAAACACGTATAAAAAATGTAAAAATCTCAAATACAAAAATTGCAAACAAATAAAATATTCTTAAAAATACTTAACTAAAAAAACAAATCACAAACAAAAAAAAATATTCAAAAAAATACGTAGATATTACAAAAAAAATAGAAAACTTCCTTTCTATACTTGACAATAGCAAACTGCCATATTATCTCATCACAGTTTAGTTGTTCCAGTTAGTCATTTTCTATATATAATATTGATAATGCATCTAGGTTTTCTTGGCCCTTGATCGTAAAAAAAAGTTTTTATTCTTTTTAATCTGAAAATGATCGTCGCCTGGACGATTGGGGTATGGTATTGCGTTTGCAAAAGTTTAAAAATTGAAAAAGGGTTTCCTTTGCATCCGGATACCCCAAATTTTTTCATAAATTGTATTTTTCTAGTTTTTGGCAAACATAAAAAAATTGTTTTTTATTAGGCAAATTCTCTTGGGTTTCATCTAATTGTTTTTATATCGTTCGCAAAATTTCAATGGAAGTCTTTATTTCTTTCTTTTATCTTCAGTAAAAAAAAAATTTAAAAACTGATGTTACATCTTTGTAGCATTCAACTATCTTGAAGAGATTTGATGATTTTGCATTTTTACATTAAATACTTCAATTCTGAATTTCCCCTTGGCCGTTTAAAATTGTTTTTTTACCTGCTTTTTTAAAAAATGTTTTTCTTTTTTTCTTCTTTGACCTCAGATTTATAAAATATGATGAAAAAAAACCCTCACCGTTAAAAAAAAACTTTCGTTCAATTTGGGGAAAATTATTTCTGATTTCTCCGGGGAAAGCTCAAAAGTTATTTTATTAACTCTACCCCGATTGACAAAAAAATTTGTTCACGGTTTCTAAAAGGTTTTTTATGTGGATTCACAGTTCCAAATTTTTTCCCAAATCAGTGTTTTTAAAGAACTGTCTCGAATGTATCCATTTTATTGTGCAGTGTCTTGGCTTTATTTCTAACTGTTGATTTTTCGTCTCCATTTCGTCTCTATGACTTGTCTACTTGCACTATGCACGATGTTCAAGGGTGGTGCCGGAAAAACCAAGCGCAAAAATCATTCTGCCGCGCGCCGGGATCATCCGACCGTCGCACGGTGGGGCATTGAAGGCCGAAATGTGGCCAAAAATATATATTACTAAATTAAATATTTTACTGAGCTAATATCCTACTGTACCTGCCAAAAGGTCGTACATAATTCCCACCATTTCCTTTTTATACGGGTCGTTAGTTTTTTTATTGGGTCTATTGTGAACAGTTTGGGTATGATTTTTTAAAAGATTAATTAATACGAAAATAGAGAATATTTATTTATTTGTTTAACGCTTTTTTACGATGGCTAGCACTTTAAAAAATTTTTTTTTAAAAATGTATATATCTGGGTTTTTTATCTTGTTGGATAAAATATTTTTTTTATTTATTATTTTAAGCAATTTATTATTATTTTTATTTCAAATTATTAATACTCAAAAAATTTTTTATACTTCCCATTTTCCCCAAGGGTTTTCTAAATTCACTTTTTTAAACAATACATCAGTAAAAAAAATTACATCAAAAAATTTTTCGAAAATTTCGGATAAGACATTTACAATTGTTTAAATATAGGTGTATCAAAAACTAATAGATATGAAAATATACTGATTTTTAATTTTTTTAATGTTTATATGGGTTTTATTTTAAAATTTCAAAGTGATATCACTCAAAATATCAAACAATAACAAGAAGGACCCGTACAGTTATATTGAGAATGTCCTGAGCGAAAATACGAACAAAAAATGAAAAGTTTGGAAAAGCATATACTCAGTATTCTCAAATGTCCTGATGAACAGGCTATCATTATAAAACACAAAATAGCGATTTAAAAATTTCATTTTAAAGAAAAATAGGCACTCTTGTAGGAAGGTATGTTTTCCTAAAAACGTATGAAACGTGGTTAAACGCAACTATCGATTTTCCGTAATTTTTATACTCACCGCCAGGTAGACCACCAAAACCAATTGAGCAATTAAGCGAAAGAAGAAAAAAAAAGAAAAACAGAAGAACTTAGGGAAAAGGTCTCCACATATGAATTGTGTATGCGACCCAAATGATGATGAGGGCTGAGGGTAAGGTGACGCCTCTCGAATTCTAAAAGATTTTAGTGCATCACTAGAACGACTAAAAATACCAGAAGGCATTCACGTTAACAACTAAAAGGCAACAGTTATCTCGTCAGGAAGGACTTTCGATTTTTGTTAAGGCTGAAACCAGAAATCAATTAATATAATAAGGAATGCCGATAAGACAGATTTCCGTGTTATTCACTTCTCAAAACGAAGTTAGAGTGTTACCCAATTACATGAATATATTAACGTTACCTCCACTAGTGCTAAAATAAATCTTCAGACTATTTTAGATCTAAAACCCGACTTTGTAAACTGTTATCTGAAGCTTTAGAAACTCTTAAATTGGAGCAATTACAAGACTTAATTGATTTTTGGGGATGTGACGGCTCGCAACAAAGCCAGTTTAAACAAAGATTTGACGATGATTCTGATAGGACGCAAATATTTTTTTAGTTCTTTTGTGCCATTGCAGCTAGTTATTAAGTCAGAAAATCAAAGTCAACTTATACGGGTAATCTTTCTACCTCCTCCCAAGGTTTCGCCGCCCAATTTGATTTGGATTTGTCTACGAGTCAGTCGATGTCACTAAAGGAAATATATTTTATCGAGAGTCAAAACAAAATTTAAAAAAAGGTGCTGTAGCACTTCCACTGGTGAAATTAAGATTCAGTATATCTTTTATTTACCATGATAGATGGCAAAGTCTGCAATGCAGCTACTGACACTTAATCTACTCAAAGATGCTTTATTTGCCTAGCGACATCAAAAGAATTCAATGACCTGGAACGCATTAGATTGAAACCAATAAAAGCTAAAAATTTGACATTCGGACTTTCCATTGTCATGCTGAAATGTTTGAAACTATTTTTACATTTGTCATACAAACTGCCAATTAAGAAATGACAAGCAAGAAGTGAGGAGGAAAATCAATCGTAGCACTACGAAAATAAAATTTCAGACCGATTTTAAATAAAAATGGACTTGCTTGTGGACCGTCCTAAACCTGGATGTGAAAACACGAACGATGGAATACATCTAGAAGGTTTTAGACACGAAATGGCAGCTGCCATCACAGGAGTTAAAATGACTATTATTGACTTCCGACCTTTTTTTATCGAGTTTAAAACCAAGAACTAGATCTTCAAGAAAATATTTCACTAAGGAGACATTAAATATGCTTTTACCACCAGACTACGAAACAACAGACGATTCTGAAGAAATTGAGGGTTCAGATGTGGACACCAGTGATAGTGAAATATATTAAAATAATTATTTCCTTGTTGGTACTGGCTTATTAGTTTAACATGCAAACTTTGTTATGTTTGGTTTCATATTTGTTATTTTTTGAAACTACTTGCCACTTCGTAAACATTCATAAAAAAAATCGTACCAACATGAGTTTTAATGTGTATTAGAGTTGAATAATAAGCGTATGTACTCAAAAAATATATCAGAATAATTTTGACCGTGAATACCTACCCAATACCCCACTGTGCGTCGGAGTTTGGAGTTGGAGCGACACAACCACATACACTCCGCTAGAATTATAAAATTGAACATAGGCAATATAGGCATATTTATGTATAGACGTGAAGAGATATAACAATAATCGAATAGCGTTCGCCGAGTGGTATAGCGTATGAGTTTATTTTACGGAAAGTAGCGGACTTGATTTTTATTTTTTTTTTTATTATTCTACGGTTTTTTATATGTTATTTTTTTATTTATTTTTATTATATAGCACGAGCCCCTGCGGGGCCCGATGCCCTGGGCGCCCGCCCAAAACGCCCAGTGGATAAACCGGTACTGGCGCACCAGGTGGCGCCATGGCAACATGCATAGGGCAATTTACAGAGGATCGTATAAAAAAATTGATGTGGAATAGTTTTCAGTACTTATGCGCCGATTCCTCCTAGACTTAGTAAGCAAAAGCACTTAAAAATTTATCCCAAATGTGCTAAATGCGATTTCTGGGTAAACCGGTGTGGACGGGGTGATGGTCGATTTCAAGAAATTGACAATGTTAATAAAGACACATATATTTGTTCACTTTATTTTTAAAATAAAATATGATCTGACAACCGAATACCCAGACCCCATTAGTTGCGTAATAAAGAAAACCAGTGATAATGTAATATATTTAATTAATTATAAATATAATAGGTAGCTTGCGCCATAACCTCAAATAATAAATTTTGTCGTAGGTAAAAGTCACTAGAACCTCGCTTACTTATTACCTTAACAAGTCGAATACAGTTCTACTTGATATCTTAATTAATATTATCATAATTTCTCAACTAGTTCGGCTTTATTTTTTTAGCAAAATTATTAGTGAAAAGGAATAAACTTTGGTAAGAGTCGTGATGAATGATCTAGCAATATATTTATTATTAGAAGAAAAAGAGGATGACGAAATACTATTACAATTAGCCAATCTGAAACATAGCAATCCCTCTATAAATCCAATATTTCAGCAAAGACGCGATGAGGGTTGTTATACTACATTAATAAATCGACATCTGCAACAGGATGAAGTAAAATTTAGAAAATATTTTAGACTGAATAAAGCAGAGTTTAGTTTTATTCTTGACTTAATAAAAGACGATATAAAGTCCGACCCAGACAACAGAGAATATCCAATAACCCCAGACGAAAAATTAGCCATTGTATTAAGGTAAATCGTACAGGGTGTACCAAATTCGAGTCTTATCATTAGGATTCGGAAACTTGAAGAGATACGAGGTCGGTTAAATGAAGGCAAAGTTGGCAATATGATGCTAATCAAAATGCCACCTTAAAAACTTTAAAATTTTCGAATACTTATTTTTGGGAAAAAAAACCGATTATTCGCAATTTCGTTTTTATTTTTTTATGACTTTATTTGAATCGATGTAACAAAATAACTTTTACATTTCCATTGCTACGTTTTTTGCTCTACAAGATAGTGTTATTAGATTTATACACCGACGTTTCGTCTTTTGAGCTGTCATCATCAACTGTTTTTTTTTTTAAAACAGCCCTGGATTTTTTAATTATGTATTTTAATATTAAGTTCCAAAACCAATAAGTTTTCACTTATTCGAAAAATTTATATTAATGGCAATTTTCATAACAAACCATATGTTAAGAGAGTCGACAATATATTTTTGGCAGGATCTTGGGAAAAATTAAACTTATTTTTTTGAATAAGTGGAAAATTATTGGATTTGGGATCTTAAAAGCTCTTAAAATGGTAATAGAAAATCCAGGATCTCATTTAAAAAATAAAGTTTCAATTTTTAACAATTAAAAAAACACCGACATTTCCCCAAACAACACAAACAAAAATAGTCGAGAACGACTGCGACTACACGCTTTTTCAGCAGTCCAGTCGCATCAATCGCAGCGTTGACAGCGGACGAACACGGCCGCTTGGAAGAAACCAGGCACATTTAAAAACATGAGTAGGAGTGCTTTGCCGCTAACGTAGCGCGTTAGACGCATGCGGCGGCCGCGTGGAAGGAAACATACCCTAAGAACGACCATGGCGCTTCAACCATCGTCGTAACTGAACAGAATTATGGGCTTCTATGATAGGATGCCCTAATAAAGCACCATCAATTAATTTTTTATTTAATTGCACTGATATTAGAGGTGATCCATATTTATAAAAAGTGCCAGAAACTTTCATATTGCCGCCTTTTTAATATGGAGGACGCGTTTGCGCTGAGCCTACCCTTAAAAAGTCTATTAGCTTTCCTCGTTCCGAGACCACATGACACAAAAAATCTTCCTGCTCCGCTCTCATCCGTAATATTAAAACAGAGCCATTACATTTACAAACTTATTGTGAAAGAGATAATTCTAAGCAATTTAATCACTGCAAATTCCCGTAGTATTTCTTCACCCACCTGTCTGTCTCCAACACCAAATCCGTTCTTCGACTTAATACGGGGCATTAAATCCATACATATGGTACTTTTATTTGCAAGGCAAATAATTGTCACCTGGCCGAACAAAATTACAGGGCAGTATATAGTTGTGTCATCAATAGTAGAAAGACTGATAATTTGTGGTTAGAGACTCCACGAAGCATCATCTCGATGACTGTTATTTGGCATTCGGTAAAAGTACCAATTATTCCAGCTAGATTGATACTATTGACACTTGCAATTTGTGAAATAATTATTACTTGGCCTGATATTTTAGTGACAGGTTGAAACCATGGCAATTTTAAAAGAATTTAATTTACAAATCAATGCAAATTTATTTCATTGTGTAAGCAACAGAAAGTTTTTTATCTTGAGTTAGAAAAGGCTTAAGACGTAAGTACTAATAAATTTTTAAAATACCTTGCAAAAATTTGCTTCAAAAAAATTAGTGTTTGTGTTTACATTAAAAGGACATCTTATGGTTATCTAAAGAACTCAGACCTGCAAAAACTATACAGAGTGTTTGGAAAAAACCTCATTTTCCAGCACAGTAGGTGGTAATTTTAGAATTTTTAACAACAAATTTTTGTTAAAAATATTATATATTATTTGAAGCTAAATTGTAATTATTTTTACTTATCTTTTTAAGGTTGTTCCATTATCTTGAATTTTGCCAAATAAAAGTAAATATTATTCACATCTAATATTTTAGCTATATAAATTCGTAAACTTCTTTCTTCACACATTTCTGATTAACAACATCATTAGCTATTTTAGGTGCAGCAATATTAGTTTTGGTTGGCTCTTTCCCACAATATCATATTGATCATCAGAGGTAATCCTGAATCCAACTCCTGGCAAATTAGAGATTTTAAGCTTTGTCGTAAATACCCTGATGTCCACATTACCAACTGTGTTGTTAACACGACCCATGATTAAATAAAACTAAACGATTTTACTAAATATTTTCCATTTATATAAACCCAATTATTTTCTAAACACCTAATCAATGATATGAAGCTACAGAAAATTAAAGCAACAATATATTACTAAACATATCCATTGTATGTTGTTGTAAGTTACTGGTTAAAAATATATTAATTTTATTCCGACTTTGGCATCCCTGTATATATGTGAATGATAATATATATATATATATATATATATATATATATATATATATATATATATATATATATATATATATATATATATATATATATATATATATATATATATATATATTTATATATATATATATATATATATATATATATATATATATATTAATTTTTTCTTAAATAATTATTTTTTGCTTATTAAGTTTATTTGATTTCAAATGCTTTCTCAAAGACAGTTAACGTTAGCTGAGAAGGCACTAACCAAACCATTGCTTTATTGCTTTTGAGATTTGGGTGCGTTTAGTACAATATAATGCATACTTTGTGTTGTTTGTTTTTGTAACGCAGTGTGATTGCTGGTATAAATACAAACACTTTAAATACTGTATCAACTTTTAATTAGTCTTACTAACGGTATAAATGACAAAAACATAACACGAGCTTAACAAACGTAACTTAGCGTATGCACGTACATCTTGGGAACGTCTTCTTTCTGAAGTTAGCAGTGTTGCCAATACATGTAAAGAAATATTATTATGGTTTTATTACCAACAGTTTTAATTCATAATTAGAATAATAATAATGTTTACTTTTAACACTTATTTGTTTTTTTCCATGGGTGTCCGCGATTATTTTGGTAGGATGTTTTTATATTTATTTTTTAATAAATATTTAAAATAAAAAAATTGCACTTTAAATAAGCGTTTATTGATATGTTTATTATCATTACTTATGTTTTGTCTTATTAAAAAGAATTTTTATAAAATTTTAAAAATGTGTTTAATATCGTTGCAAGATACATGGATTTAGTGATTCCCTTAAAAATTAAAAATCCACGTTTATGTTAAAAATATGCTTAAATTTGAAGAAAGTTATGCAAAATTGATTTAATTTTAAAAAATTTATATGAGTGTTTAGGGTAAGTATTAAAAAAAAATAAAGGATTTTCGAAAAAAAAAACAAAAAAGACTTAGGAGGCCATGATTTGGTATTTAGACATAACTTTTAATTCTGAATAACTTTTCCCTGTACCATTTTGCTGAATTTTCTGAAATAAGGGTACTTTACTCTTGTACAATTTTTAAATTTTTGACCTACCCTGTATGTTGTTTAACATACAATCATTCTTGGTGCATCTAATATGATTATCAAACATGCACCAACTTTTGGCAATATTTATATTTTGATTGTGCAATTTATTTAAAAAAATCCATATATTGCACATTTAAATGGCCACACTGTATAGTTTGGTGGAATTTCGTTAAGCCCTTTTAAAAGTATTTAAGCTTTTAATTAAGAATTCAAGTAATAGTAAAAATCAACATTGCCTTGGAAAACAAATAACTTATTATAAACACTAAATCTAAAAAATTTAAAATTAAAAAAACAAATTTTAAAAGTAACTTCGACCATTTTCTCTGAACTTGAACATGTTTTTTTTCTTAACTTACGATTGATCGCGCTGAAAACAAAATCGGACCCGTTCCTATTAAGTAACCTATTTTTTTTTTAATTTTATTGGTTTAAGATATTGTCTGGTCTTTCATAATAAATTTTATTTTTTAACTAATCCTACAAAAATAAATTCAGCGGGTTTAAATCGGGTTTATTTGGCGGCCATCTAAGAGTGTCATACCTTCCTTTCCAAAACTATATTTCTCATTGAGATGCTAAGTTAAAAAAAAACGTATAAAAAAATTTAATCGTTTGTTTTCCAAGACAAAGCAGATTTTTACTATCAATTGCATTTCTAATTAAAAACCTATATATTTTCAAAACGGCTGAACAAAATTCCAGCAAACTACATATTTTTAAGAAAAGGATGGATAGATTTTTCCTTCTAAATAAAAATACACTTTAAAAAGTTAACTCATTTATTTTTCTTACTTTTTTGATCTTCATTTGTTTCTTTCCTTATGCTCAAAAAAGTAATAAATAAAAAACTATGAAACTTTTATACAAGAAAAAAAGTTTTTTTTCTTTCCTTTTTAGTTATCGTTAAAGTGGGTGTCAAAATATAAATAAAATCTTTGTACACTTGAATTTTGAAAATAAAAATCTGCATTCAAACTAATGTAAAGATATGAAACACGTTCAGGCAACGCAAATAATTTCCTTTTATTTAACCTACAATCAGTGGTTAAAAAATAACGTTTTGTGACACCAAATACGTGTTCAAAAGCTAAATTTGATAAAAGTCGAGTTAAAATTAAAGGGGACTAGATAAAAATCTACCGATGATTTTAACAAAATGAATTGTCGTCTAGCCAAAGTTTATAGCGAAGGGTCATAAACGCCGCGTGGCGTCGTTTAGTGCTCAGGTAACTTGGGGTCACTTCTTTATACGGGGTCGAAAAGGGACATTTTCACCTTTTCGCCCCTCTAATAATGGACACGCGCTAGTCGCGTGCAGAACAGACGGTATGCATCAATCTACATTAAGACTAAAAGCTTTCTTAATGAATTGCGCATACAAAAGTGAGGGTAAACAGATACTGCTGGTTTTGTGGGAAATGTAAATGAAATTTAATTTGGAAATAAAAACGCTGATGTGTGACTTTGTAGAGTATGTATTATTCTAAAATTGTTTTTATAGAAAAAAAACTATAATTTTGTTATTAAAGATTATATTACATAACTAGTGACAATAAAATCGCTTTAAAGCAGCCATTTTTAATTTATAATTCATTTATTTTATAATGTAATGTGAAACGCACTTTTAGATACTTGGTTTTAGTCCGGAAAATACCGGACTCAATACTGAAAAAAAAAATTCTCGTACCGTTCTGTCGATTTTTTCGGTACTAGATATCTTCTTTGTTTAGAAAACATTAAAGAATAAAATAGTACCACTTATTGATACACTTTTTTTGATATTTTTTGGAGAAATGTATATTTTTATGTTTTGATGTTACCCTTACGCCCCCTAGCGCCCATCCCACAAACTTGAAAATAATTTCCAGCAATTTCTCTTGGTCACTTTTATCTAAAAATTTTTTTCCCGAAAGTTATACTATTAGTAGTTTCTGAGATATAGCCGACTACCTCTCTTAGTGGAACACCCGGTACATGTAGCTAATTTCTTAGGCTTTAAAACCCTATTGTTCGTTTTGAAGAATACCCAGTTGTATTGCCCCTGTAGATGGAGGTCCTTAAAAAAAGGTGTCCGGTGGTAATAATTAATAATATATTAAGTGTATAAATGGATGCAGGTGTTAATCAAAAAAATAGTCAAAATTTTAATTTTTGAAAAAATGACGGCTTCTCAAAAAAAAATATATGATTTTCGAAAAAATAATATGGCACACCTAAGGTGGGATTCCGGCTATCGAACATTTTTTTAAAATTTGAGTATGTTATTTTTTTGATCAATAGGAACATCTTTTAAATGAAACGTTTTTGTGCAGGCCTATAGGGTGGCCCAAAAAATCACTGACAAGTTGAAGCTTAACTGTTTATTAATTCCAATATAATCGCATAAAGAGTAAATTTTTGTCAAAATCCAACGGAATAATATTTTATATATTTGTTTAGAGTTAAAATAATTTGATTTAACATTTAACACATACACGGTGGTCTACTATTAAATAATTAATATGGATTATGCTAACTAAAATGTTAATACCGTAATGTACTTGTATATATTTTCAAAATTTATACATTTCTGACAGTTTATTAGGGTAAATTTAAGTTAAAATATTTTGATTTATTAACCCAAATATACAAGGATATTTAGAATTAAAGATTTTTTTTGGTTTGTTTCCACAAGATATTTTGTGACATGTAAAGAGGTACATAGTTTTAAAATCTGCAAATTTTTTTGGCAATTTTTTAGCAGAGGGATGATAAAATTAAGCTACCCATAACTAGAACAATTTTTGTGTACACCTACAGAGTTAAGGTTTCAGAATCTGACAGAAAAGTAAAAATTCTGAAAATATATACAAATATATTAACATAGTACTTGGCATAAACATATTTATTTCTTCGATACTGGAGCACCCTGTATGTGTTGAATAGCAAATCACATTTTTTTTACTCTCAGCAAGTAGGTATGTAAAATATTTTTTTGTTGATTTATAAAAAATAGTTGATAAGTCAGACTTTTTTAGGAGTTTAAATTAGTATTAAGGAACGCGTTTGAAGTTTTAAAATACGGGTCTAACGTTTGAAGGGGTTCTTACAAATATGCGTATATCTTTGAGAATATTTACCGGATCAATTTAAAATCTTCAGACAATCTACTCCGACGTATGTACTTTATAATAATAAAATTTAAAAACAATATGAAAATCACAACTGGGTATAACCCCTCAAGTCTTATTGGGTGCAATTTTCAAACAATTGGCAAAAGATTAAATGGGCTAGAGATTGCATTTAGAAAAACTTTTAGTGATAACCTGTCCTTATATTTTCAGTAACAACTGTTTTTTTTTTGAACTTTTTTTTTAAATTAACAGACTTTTCTAATCACTGTCTTTTAATTTTACTTAAGTTTGCAATTTTTTTTTTATAGAAAATATTGACCCGCAGATAGTACTGATGTGAGTCATAATATTAAATGCGACATTTTGATGAAAATCATCAGCTAACAATGGTTTGCATGGACTATAATGGTTAACATGTGTCTACGTGATGTAATTTACCTACCAATTTTGAATAATAATCAGGTTGACTCATGTGATACCGCAAGATTTTGCTTATTTTAAATAAAGAAACTTTATATATTAAATTAAATTATGGTACATTATTTACCCTCTCAAATATTTTAATTCACTTAGAAAAGATACATACAAAAAGTTCTAATTAAAAGCAGATTGGTCTAAAGTAAGACTCTGCCTTCCATAAAACAATATAATTAAAATTTTCTATTAAATGTAGAAATGGCACTTTCCTGCGGGCAATAGCAGTTTGCGAATAATTTCAGTAGAAGCTAGAAACAATATTATTTCTTCTACCTTTTGAAGATTAAAGTACCACTTTTTTATGAGGGAAGAATATTGTTACGAACTCTAAAAAATGTATGTTAAGTATATAAAATTGTAGGAAGTTAGGCTTACTAATCCGATTCTTGAGAGAAGAGACCCACGTCATCGACAGTCTTCACGTCAGTTAGCTAAAATGGTTGTTGTAAAGTAAAAATTATAGGAAATACAGAGACCGGGAAACATAACCTCTATGGTTTGTGTTGTCATGCTGTCAAACATTTTGGGGTTTGGGGGCCCTTAAGCGTGATTATCTATACTCGTATTTTTAAACAAAAAATTGTGTCACAAAACTATTCGAGAAGCAGGAAAACCAGGCGAGGGGCGAAGGATATGCTGATTTATAAAATACACACCGGAAAAGTGCCTCGTTAAAAAAGTACAAGTGAAATCGAGTTTCCTTCATGCGGAAAAAGTTGTGAATTTAATCAATATTCTTCATTGGAACTGAACTAACATACTGAAGGACTATTTATGAAACTGTACTTGTGTTAAAATAACGCCAGAAAAGTGTCTTGTTAAAAAAGTAAACATACAAGTGAAATTGACAGTTTTCTTTTCCAAATGCAAAAAAAATGTGAATTTAATCATTATTCTTCATTGAAACTGAAGGACTATTTATGAAACTGTATTTGTGCGGTATTGAATTGTTGTTCATAAAGTTCATGAGTAGGTGAACAAAGTGAGGGAAGAGCAAATTTTAGGGTTTTTACCCCTGTGAAAAATAACATTTCTTTTAAAAGACTTATATCTTGAGTATTAGTGGCCAAAACCAAGGAAAGTTGTGAATAGTTGTAGCTGTTATTTTTCATTCTAAACCATATTGTGGTTCTTACTTATCGAACTGTCCCTACTTGTGTTATTTTAATATTCTTTAGGGGCTTATAAGTATAATTATGAGTATTATAAATATTATATTATAAAAATATTAATAAATATTATAAAATCTCATATTTGAATAAAAGAGTAAAAATACACATGTCTACTTTGTCATACGATTTTTATTTGGTGCTTTCACATAATTACCTCCAATACAGCAGAAAGTGGAAGTAAAGGTCCATCGTTACGTTTTTCCTCTTCAAAATAATGGATTAAGGATAGAACCAATCCCCGAGATTGGGAACTCAGTGGTTTTCCTTTCATGTTTTGTCGTCAAAACAAAGTTGAAAACACTACAAACTTTCAATTTGAGCTCTTAAAAGAACTATTTGTGATGTGATAGTGAAATAAAAACAGTAAATAGAATAAAAATGCTACGAAAAATTGAAAATTGCCAAAAAAAACGAATAAACGATCTTCCAGCGCAGGAAAACAGTCATAAATGACATTTTAATAACGTTTTTCATTGACTCGCACTGAATGCACTCAGTGTATTTCCATTGCTCTTTAGTCCCATAGCAAAGACAAAGACAAAAATAATAAAAATTGCACTCGGTGCAAAAAAGTAGTCAATGGAAAACGCTAAAAGATTTGACATATCATGGGCCGCCCCCTTTCACGTTTGGACGTACCGAGTAATCTATCTCTTTTTAGCTCAATGCAAATTATAATAACGTATGTCATTGATGCACTGCCAATTCTCTCTCTTATTTTATTGAGAGGAATAAGGACGAATTATCAACAGATGATGACGTGGGTCTCTTCTCCCAAGAATCGGATAGTACTTAATTTAGTGAAATGATTTATTTAAATATAATATCCTAGATTTGTCTCATTTCGACGACTATTGCAAAGGGTCTTGAAAATGCTAAAGTAGTTATCCATTTTGCCCTCTTTTTACATCCTGTATTAAAAGAATTTTTGGCGTTACCGCAAAAGGCAAACAGTATAGTTTGAAACTGATTGCCGTACTGTTTATTTGAAGACAGTGACAACTAAACAATTACCATAGTAACGTTCCATTGTTGATACTTTACTATAGTAATGTTTAATAGTTAACTTGACCTTTCCTCCAAGAAAAATAAAAATGTATTATTGGCACAAACACCAAAACAATCAGTTCAAAAGTGATTAAGGTTTTACAGTTTTTGGTCGGTCAGAAAAGTACAAAACGACACACACTTTAGTCGTTTATTTTTCTTCTTCTTCTTCTTCTTCCCTGGGAGCCGTCTTGATTAACTACCGGATGCAGCGCTACCTCGTGGGCTTTTTGTGCCTAATCTCCCATTGACTTTTATATCAATCCTCCCATAAGTCTTGTTCCTTCTACAAGTCTGTATAACCCCGAGACTGGTTGGTTGATATATTCCTGTAGGCTCATTTCCGGTTGCCCAAATAATGCCTGTCTTTTGTGATTCAATGCTTTACATTCGCACAGGGTATGGTAGGCTGTTTCTTCCCCCTCATCGCACATTCTGCAACTTGGGTCCCCATTGTATGAGCCTATCTTGTGTAGGTGTCCTCTTAGGTTATAATGCCTTGTTAGCAACCTTACTGTTATGCAAAGTCTTTTCCCACTTTGTCTGAGTAGTTCTTCCTTCGTTCTTTTGGATGGGCCTCTTATGAAGCTTTTTGCATGTCTTATTCTACTGAGGTTTCCCCAGTATTTTTCGTGTTTGTTTCGGATTCATTCCCTGATTTGCCCTGGTGCTGTGGTTTTGGTCACTCCAAGGGCAGGTTCTGGCCCAAAGTATGGTGTGGATGATCCCTGTCTCGCTAGCTCATCCGCTTTTTCGTTGCCTTCTATCCCCGAATGACCTGGTACCCACAAGAGAGTTACTCGGTTGCGTTCTCCCAGGACTTCAAGTTCTTTTTGGCATTCCCATGTCAGCTTGGACGTTACCTTGGGGTTTACTAGTGCCCCTAGTGACGCTTGGCTGTCTGTTATTATGCAGATCCGCTTGTTTTTATAAGCCCTCCTGTTATTTTCTTTTGCACAGTGCAGAAAAGCATATTTATTTTTCTTGGTCTTCTGTTTGAATTTTACTAGTAAAATATTAAGGAAAACTATCTTTGTCTGTTTCATATCCTTCACAAAGACAACGTTTTAACCGTTAATTATTTCAAGCCGTCATCAGATTAATACTAAATAACTTTAAATATTTTTTGGTGAATTAGCTAAACATCATAAGGAGCATCAGAGATGCTTCTTTGGAATCACATTTCCTTTGTTTCTCATCAGATGTGATGTAGACTTAAAATATATACTAAGGTATACAGCGGTGGATTTATGCAAAGGATGGGTAGGCTGAAGCCTAAGGCGGTAAATGTTATGGGCGGCAAATTTACAATTAATTTTTAAAAAATGTAATAGTAAATTTTAATAATATAATTAATGATTTTACAGAAAAAAAGGTTTGAAGAAAAATGTTAGTATAGGGTTTTACCTATAATTAAATAATACCAAAAATATATATACTCATATTTATTATTGATAATACATAGTTCAAAAAATATATATTTTGTTTTACCACTTTAATTTGTTTTGTTTTAAAATTATGAAATTTGTTTGTTTCAAAGAATTGTTATTTTATTTTCTGTATGATTTACTTTTGTTAAATTTGTTATTAAATGTTTATAAAAATTACTAGTGTAGTTTATATTTTTTTAATGCTAAATTTTTTCGTTCTGATATTCAAAAAATATTGACATATTAGGGCGGCAAAGATATATAAGCCTATGGGCGGCAAAGAGTTAAATCCGGCACAGAAGGTATACCTACATATCTTACCTAATACGGCACATCTTCAGGCAGGATTTAGTGCTGATATTGGTGACATCGGCTGTCGAACGTAATTATATCAATGAAAATGTATGATCCTGTACAATGCAGAGCTGCTAAGCTGTTACACGCTCTGCACTGTAGTTAATCACATTTTTATTAATGTAGCTACGTTCGACCGATGCTAGTACTGAACATTGAGTTGGTTGAGTACTAAATCCAGACTAAACCTCAAAAACGGGTAATATTTCGAGAGCTGATGAACAATTTTGGGTAGGTTCTTGAGGCACTATAAAAACTTGTGTAATTGTTCTCGAAGAACCCCTCAATAAATGGATATTTTCGCGACTTACCGTTTTTAACTACTGGTTGATAGCAGTTCTTTCCCCCACCATTCTGACCGTGTTTAACCAGCCTATCCTCGCAAAAACGAAACGGTTTACGTATGTCAACTTACTACTAATGGTTTAATACACTTTTAAGTTTAAATTTAAATGAAAGGTCTTTGGAGAGTTAAGAAATAAGTCGAAAAGATAATATATAAACCAAATTTTTCATTTAATTAGATATTAGCTGTTTCCAAGTCAACTATAATAAGTAAATTTTTCCTTTATGATTGTAATATAACTGTATTAATTCATCCATTTGGGAATTAACTAATAAACCAAAAAATCTGCAATACAAATAGTTGTCAAACCATAGCAAAAAAAAAACATCACAGAACCAAAACAATAGAAAAGCCGCGAATCCTCCATTATTTTAAATTTAAATTTGACATAACCATTATTAACGCTCCTCCTGACCAGTGGCGATAGCGGTAGGTACTGGGTACAAAGTAATGACGTAGATACTGACGACAGAACACCTTCCCCTACGTTACCGCTTCTCGCGAAAATAAACCGGTATGTTAACTGTCCTAACAATGTTCAACGCGGTATGTCGCCAAAATTTGATGTAAGAAAGTTGAGGTTTGGCTGAAGGGTAGCTGCCCTCTTCCAACTCTTATTTTTTTTAAAGGGAAGTTTATTGACTGAAAACATGTTTTTAAGGCATTTTGCTTTTTTTCTATCTTTAAGTTAGATATTTAAGGAATTTAAAAATAAAAAAGCCAGTTCAGTTAGTCGGGTCTAAATGTTATCAAGATTCTTGCAAAATGGTTTTTTACACAAATTCGGGCTGTAGGTCACGAGGTCTCGCGAAAGCCAATCGCGTCGCAGTAACCTTAAGCGAGAAGTACAGCCAAAATACGCTCTCTCTTGTACCTAAAGCCATGCATAGTGCTGTTTACACGCTCCTATATGACACTTTGTCGATCATCTGGCAGGTAATATATTCCACCAAATTGATCTGGCTTTTTGCGATTATTTGTCTTTAAGTACCCAAAATCTCAAAGTGCCTCAAAAACATTTTTTTGATTTGTTTAAAAAACCAATTTGCAAGAGTCTGGTTAACATTTAGACCCGACTAGTTGATCGAACTTTTTTATTATTCAAATCCTTAAAGATCTTACTAATAGATATAATTTTTAAATGCCTCAAAAACATTTCTTATATAGAAATTTCCCGTTATAAAAAAGATCAAGGGTTGGTAGAGACCGAAATACTTTAGCCAGACGTCTTCCTTCTTATTTAGGGGTCCCTCGAGAACAATTAGACAATTGTGAGCCTCAAAAACCTACTTAAAATTGTTCACCAGCTCTTCTACTATAAGAAACCCCAAATATTGTTTTAGTAGACGTATATCGACATCTATTAAGGATCTTTGAAACCTTCATCTGCTTATGATGTCTTCTGTTTTATATCGATCTATGGTTTGGGTTGTACTTGTTTAATTTATAAAAGATGGCGCTAAAAATACTTTATGCAACCATTTATACAGCGTGTTTCCTTATAAATGAAAACAATAAAGAATAAAGGTTTCATGTCTGATTTCTGTTTAGTTTTCTTTTTTTTTAGTATAAATAATAAGGCTGGATTTAGTGCCCTTTCGACGATCAGCGCTGACATCGGTTAAACGTAGCTATATCAATGAAAATGTATGGTCAACTACAGCGCGTAGTTGATGGACTGCTATGGCATAAATTCACAAAATACGTTTTAAAAAAATACATATAATTACACACTAAAATTTTTTAAAAATCGTAGGGATTGGCCCCTAATGTATTCCAAAAGTGTAGTAGTGTAGTAAGGAATAGTTAACATATTGATAGCTTATTATGATTTTTGTATTATTTTGATTTTAAGATAAAAAGCAAACTTTTATGTATTTTCTTGGCTTGAGTGGTTTTACTGAAAAAAACTTTACACAAAAAGGGTCACTTTTAAGGTTTTGCCTTTTTTTATTCTTACATATTAATTAAAACGTTAACCAAAACTTACACAAAAACAGTCACAACAAAAAACCTTTACCTATAAAAAATCATTATATAACCGTCAAAATTTTCTCTTGGGTAGTAAGTGGGGATGAAAAAGAATATTAGCGCGTTGGTGGCGGATTTTAGGTATTTAAGTTATGTTATTTTTTAGGGTATCTGAATCTGAAAGTAAGGAGTGTGATAAACATCACTGCACCTAGGCCTCAGTAGGCCCGTTGTGCCACCTCCTTCTTACTCAGTGCGCTGTCCATCCTACTGATTTAAAGTAGGTGACAACGTCGCCTCTCCTTAATGATGGCCAAGGAAAGCCAATACTCGCCCAGAATGGATCTTCTCTTGGACAAGAGTGCAGGGCAGTATCAAAGGATGTGCTCCACTGTCTCGTCTTCCCGTTCACAACCTTTATACAGAACTGTGTCATTTATACCCATTCTAAAGGAGTGTTTTTGCAGTTGACAACATCCAGTAAGAACGCCCGCGATTAGACGAAGGTTCGCTTTAGGCTTTGCCAAGTAATGTTTAGCTGTATCTCTGTCAGGATAGTTCAGTTACTTCCTAGAAAAGTTACAGTTTATTGTTTCATCCCATCGTCTTGTAAACTGCTGATGAGAGTATCTTTTGATAAGGTCCCTTATTGCAGACCCGTCAGAACTACGAAAAGTTCGGGTCCAAAAGGTTTGGTTCCGGCAGAGGGTGACCACATTCCTAGTGGAAGTGTCCACAAGGGCACGATGACATTCTAGTACCAGACCCGAGATGTAGCGTGGTCTCCTTAGGGCTAGTAGTGTCTGTCTGCAATCCGTATGAATAAGAACGACTTTATCAGTGATGTTCCTACTTCCTATTTCTTTTGCAGCTATCGTTATGCCTGTGAGCTCAGTTTGGAGCACACTTGCCTACTCAACAATAGCCCATTTGTTGTGTAAGTTGATTGATCTAAAATAATATCCACATCCCGTACCTTCTTTTATTTTCGATCCGTATATGGTGATGTTGATCACACCTGCCAAGTTTGTGTTCCATTCTCCTTTGATGTCAATTTTGTAGGGTTTGTTAAAAACAAAACATGGCGCAGTACAGTCCACTTTTACCTGTAGTAGTGAAAGTGAACCTATCGCCTCACTGCACAAACGACGTTTTTGTGAGCTAACTCGTACGTCGGACATTATACCAACAGTGCGGAGGTGCAACATAGCTGTCAAAATAACACTCTTAACGAATATGTCAAGGGGTATGAGATTTAGAATTACCTCCATGGCCCTAGTTGATGGTGTTCTCGTGGCTTCGGTGGTGTTAAGACAAGCCATTCTCTGTACTTGGTCTAATTTTCGGATAACTGTCGTCTGCTGGGCTTTTAGCTCCTAGACAACACCACCGTAGGTTAGCATAGGTCTTATGAGCCAGGTCCCCAGGATCTGCCCACGGACCGGGAATAAGAAATTCTTGATCCTTTTCTCCAAGTGGGAGTTCCATGTTAGCTTATTATCAAAAGTTACCCCAAGGTATTTCACCCCTGTAGCAAAGCTCAGTTGTGTTTAGGAGCTAGGAGCGTTTAAGTTCACCATCTTTCTTTTCCTTGTGAGGAGAACCATCTCTGCGCACCATCTTTCTATTATCCTGAGGGAAGTCTGCATCCTTTCGCAGAGTACGCTCTTAAATTTCCCCGTGGACAGTCTTACCAAGTCATCTGTGGAGAGTATGACCAAGTCATGTTATGGTGTAGAGTTTTTGCTTGATGAAGCGGTCGATGAGGCTGTCTAGGACCAAGTTTCACAGTAGTAGGAAAAGAACCCTTCCTGTAGACATCTCCTCGTGACCTTGCCTCGGATCTTGACATCATCTACACGGATCTGTATCTCTCTTTTTGAGAGCATATTGAAAATCCATCGGCTAACTGTTTTAGGAGTATTTCTGGCAGAAAGCGAATGTAGTATTTTTGGGAAGGTCGTTTTGTCAAACGCGCCTACTATATCTATGAATACGCTTAAGGTGGACTCTTTGTTGTCCAGAGATCTTTCTATCCCGCCACCAGGCTTTTAGGGTATTCTGTGTCAATTTTTTTTAATTTTCTGCGTATAACACAAAAATTTCATTTTTGAACTTATGTCACTTTTCTTCCAAAGTGACGATCTAGTAAAAGTATATATGCATATTAAAACAAATTGTGGTACATTTTATTGAAAAATAGGATTAAAAAAAATCAAAAATTAAAAAAATACTTCATAAGTGTATAAAGTTTTTATTTCATAAAATACTATTATTTAATAACTTTAATTGAAAACATTCTTTGGTTACAAAATATATAATTAATTTTGACAATAAATATTTCATCACATTAACAAGTAAAGGTTTTTAGATTAAAAGATCTGTAAAAATACTGAGAAGACGAAATTTTTAAAATTGATTTAATATACATTTTAAAAATATATAAGTAAATATAATAAAAAATGGTAGGCGATAAATGTGCGTTAAACTTTATATAAAAAAAAAATAATTTTACGTATAAAGTGTGTTTTCCATCCATTCTTCCAAGGAAAACGTGGCAGTGTCTATATTCGTCTTATCTTTGGCTTTAAATACGTCTAAAAATAAAGAAATACATAAATATATTGTAAAAACATGACAAATGGAAATATATTAGCATATAACCCGCAAATGGTGTAACCGAAAAATCTAAAGTTTTTATATTTTGCTTGCTCTTCAATAACTTTAATGGATTTTTTTCCAAAATAATTAGGAAAGCCAATAATTGACTCCATTAAAATGGGATTTCCTATATCCCGCCACAAGATGCACTACCCGGTATAAAGGCTGCACTGAACCATAGTTGGTTATCTTATATAAGTATATAATAATAATAATAATAATAAGTTTATTTTTCCAAAAATTAATACAATTTTTATATAAACATTTAAATAAACATTTTAAGCGCAGAAGCAACATTTGTTGCTTGTTAGCGCTGTTTTGTAATGTCCGGGTAGTGTCACTATTTGGGTAAAACTGTCACAATCGAGTTAAAAGTTACAAATCGAGTAATTTTGTTACAATCAGTATTTTGAGTCACAATATTATAATCTACTTTTATATTAATACTTCTCAAATTTTAGAAATTTTAGAAAAAATTCGTATTTCATTTCTATTTACTTGTAAAATCCATTTTTTAGTTCATTTTTAAATAATTTTGAAAACATCATTTCTTTAAGGTTATTTGGTAGCAAATTAAAAAATTTTGGAGCTAAGAAATGTATAGATTTGTGCCCAATTTCCTTTCTGCTAATCGGAACCACCATACAATCTTTTTTATACCTAGTGTTTATTTCATGAGGAACACCTTGTATAATTTTTTGCTTATGCACCAACATCAGAATATTAAAAAAATAAAGTTGTCTGATATCAAAGACCGCCTCAGAAAATAATTGATCACTAGAATATTTTTTGTTTTTATTAAAAATAATTTTAAGGATCCATTTTTGTGTTACTTCTAGTTTATTCAAATAACAATCCCTTACACTGCCCCAACCATAAATGCCATAATTGAATTGTGATTGAACCAATGCGAAGTATATATCTTTAAGTTGTTCTGGTTTGAGATAATACTTTAAGTGGGAAAACCGAGTAATAAGATACCTGGTTTTTGAAAGTATATGGTTTATTTGTTTATCCCATCGAAGGTGCTGGTCCACAATTATTCCCAAGTATTTAATACTGTCAATTTTGGAAATATATATGTTCTCTCCTACATTTAAAAAGCGAAATTCCGGTAAATTGTTAATATATGATGCAAAAGGCACAAATGTAGTTTTTGCTTGATTCAGTGTAAGTTTGTTGCATTGAAACCACTTAAAAATATCATTTAAGTCAGACTCCGCCCTGTTTTTGACATCAAGCCAGGAGTCTCCCGAGTAAAAAATGGCCGTGTCATCAGCAAAACTGATAACCGTACCCAGCAAATTTGTTTTTAAAAGATTGTTTAGGTATATTGTAAAGAGAAGTGGACCAAGAACTGTCCCCTGCGATACACCATAGGTGACAGCTCCCAGGTTACTCTCCACATCATCTATTTTTACGTACTGGTTTCTTTCACTCAGGTAACTCTTAAACAAATTAAGTACACTGCCTCTGATACCAATATGTTCAAGCTTTTAAATGAGCTTTTTATGGCAAACTGTATCAAACGCCTTGGTCAAGTCAATAAAAACGCATAATGATGGTCTTTTCTTATCTAAGGCGTTATAGATTTCGTTTGTGAGACTGATTATTGCATCTTCGGTGGACCTTCCCGCTCTAAAGCCAAATTGTTTTGCAGAAATTAGTTTTTGTTTCTCTAAAAACGAAACAACCCTTTTTTTTTAAATTTTTTTTTCAAAAATTTTTGAAATATTGGAAATTAAAGATATTGGTCTATAATTTGATTTCAGTTTTACACCCACTTTTGAATAAAGGTTTGATTTCTCCTAACTTTAAAGCATTAGGAAAGTCACCGGTATGAAAACTAAAGTTAATTAAATATGTCAAAATAGGCGATATTTCGTTTGCAATTTCCTAAGTGTTTCGCAGCGTATTTTATCTGGTCCAGGTGCTTTTTTTTGTCTTTAATTCTTATATTATTTTTTTTACCTCATGCTCTGTTGTTTCTTTCAAAAAATATAAACTTTTATCGGACCAGGTGATTTTTTCTGTAAAATTTTTGAAGGTGTTATATCTTTCTGCCAATTTTTGCCCAATTTCGCAAAAATAGTTATTAAAGTGATTTACGATTTCTGTGTTATTTGTGACAATTTGCGAGTTAGAAAGTTTAATTTTTCAATTTTTGAGTTTTGTAAAGGTTTGTTACATATTTTGTTTACACATTTCCATAGTGCCTGGGATGTACCTTTATTTTATAAAATTAGGTTTTGAGCATAATCTTTTTTATTTTTGCAATTGTTTTTGAGAGTTGATTTTTATATACTTTATATCGACTTTTAATTGAGCATTTTGGGGATCTTTTAGGATTTGATTGTAAATGGTTTTTTGTTTTAATTTTATTTTAATAAACTTTTAGCAATCCATTTATTTTTCGCATTTTTTGTGTTTGTTTGTTTTATAGTTTTCGTGTTTTGGGAAATTTTTTGTTGCAAAATCTTTAAAAAATTTACAACTGACAGATTTAAATTAAAAAAGGATTCCCACGTCTCATTTTTTAAATCCAACCCTTTAAATTTTTATAATCTGTATATGATTTGGTACGTATACTTTTGTTTCTTTTTTTGTTCTGTTGTGACGTCGATGTGAGTATGATTGGGTGGTGGTCCGTTATTTTTTGTTTATTATAAATTACTTAGAGTTTTTAAATGCATTTTTTTTCCTCCTTTACAAAATGTGGTCAAGACAGTCTTTGTCAGGGTCTTGTAAAATATTTATTTACGTATGATTAAAAAATAAAGCTGAAAAGCTTTTTTTAATCATCTATGTATTGTATGTTCTCTTTTAGCAGGTCTAAATTAATGTGTCCGATAATAATATGTTTTTTCTGATTGATTTATTTTTAAATATTCTGAAAAATTTTCCAAAAAAACTTTTTCATTTATTGATTAAGTGATAAGTGATTTATTGATTAAGTGATAGTTAAGATTAAAAGATCTTGGTATCAAACGACAGAATAAGTATTTATTTTGTTATTTTAAGGCACGATGAACTCCATAAGTTCTAAAATTTTTTTAAAAGAACAAGATGGCAGTTTTTAGAAAAATCAGTTAAGTGTACCCAGAGCTGTCAAAGTACTCTTAAATAGTACTTCAAGTACAAGTACCAAGTTTTTAATTTTTTAAAAATTACTTTAAGTACAAGTACCAAGTATTCATTAAAATGTACTTTCATTTTCAAGTAAATTGAAAAAGTACTTGAAGTATCACCCAAGTATTTTACTTGAAGTAAATTAAAGTACTTGAAGTAAACCAAAGTACTTGAAGTAAAACAAAGTACTTGAAGTGAAACAAAGTACTTAATGTAAAGCAAAGTACTTGAAGTACACCAAAGTACTTGAAGTAAACCAAAGTACTTGAAGTACATAAAAGTACTTGAAGTAATTAAAAGTACTTCAAGTAAAACAAATTATATTTGAGTAGTATTTTTTATAAGGAAGTTAGAGGGTTTATTTCTCAAAATGGGGTTTTCCAACCATTCCTAAATGCTTTAAGGACTGAGAACTACGTCATTGGAAAGTAGGCCAGTCGTTAAAAGCTATAGTTAGGAAAACAAGTAGGGTTGCTAAGTGTCCCGTTTTAAGTCGGGATCGTATGCACCCGATGTCCGAATAAATGTAAAATTTCGTATGTACATTTATGGCAACAAGCCTACAATGCCGTACTCGGGTGAGCGCTTGGGCCTTAAATTATTATAGAAAATATTGGTTTTTTCCAAAATGGGTTTTTTCCCTGTGGTTGCCAACGGGTTGGCGTTGGCACCCGTTGGCATCCGATACATCTGTCAAAAGCGAGTATTTTCATATGGGTGCACCCAAACCTATTCTTGGAAAATATTTTAATTTCTCATCAACACAAAATCAAGTCAGAACAACCTAACTTCAATTTAATAACTTCGTTTTTGACATTTTCAGGAGTGATTTGGAAACTGTTTCGTATCCTGAATGCGTTCGATGATAAAATTGTCATGAAAAATGGGTATTAGTATTTATTATTAAATTTAACAAATTGGGTATCAAAATAAAGGATTTTTTATAAGGATTGATTTCGAAAAAAAAACAAAAAGTTTAATTATCAGTAAGGCCCTTCGTACACTGGGCTACGCAAGTATCCGATACTCAACGACTTAAATATCGTGGCGACTACCGCCATACATTATAATTGAAATTGCACATCACGGGAGCCGACATTCGTCGACGACGCTAGTCTCCCGCGACCAGCCGGCACAGGTAGTGGCATCAAGTCGTAGAGACTTTTAAAATGCGAGCAAATAATTAATATAAAATTTGTTTCTGAAGTAGAGAAATATCCTTGTCTTTATATTATATTATATGTATGTAAGGAGTGAGTAAATTCACTAAATATGTGTAACTCTCTTTGGACATTCTATAACAGGCTAAGCATTTAGTGTCTGTTTGCTGTAATTCCTTTGCTGCAACAAACAGTCTGCAGTTTATATTCCTTGCTATATAGGGATGCAGCCAGTATTTTCTGGTACGGCGATTTCTCCTTCGGTAAAGGTAATAATAAGCAAACATGATATCATCATCACTTGTGTCAGACATTTTGTCAACGTGTGAAGACCCCGGTTTGAGTTGGTAGCGACGCGGATCTTGCTATTTCCGTAGCGATGTGTACGAGCTATGCGGATCGAGTTGCTTGCGACGTGAGTTCGCAACTTAGCTATCGGATACTTGCGTAGCCCAGTGTACGAAGGGCCTAATAGTTACACTTGTTTTGCTGTTGGATCCAATTCAAATAGGCGCTGTAATGCAATACAATAGAAACAGCAGCGGCTGCGCGTATTTCTTGTTTTAACTTGTTTGTACGATTATCTAAGGCGTGTAAATTCGAGTACTTGGTTCATTTTTTACTTCAAGTACTTTTTATTTACTTAAAGTATTGTTTTTACTTCAAGTACCTTTTATTTATTTAAAGTACTTTCTGTACTTAAAGTACTTTTTTTTACTCGAAGTACTTTTTTTTACTTCAAGTACATCGTAATACTTCAAGTACTTAAATAAATACTTCAAGTAATTTACTTGGTCAAATCAAGTAAAAATCCAAGTATCATCATAAAAACTAATCAAGTACAAGTACCTCCTAATAAAAAGTACTTGAAGTAAAATACTTGAAGTACAAAAAAGTACTTCAAATAAAATTTCACTTAAAGTACTTGAAGTTTTGACAGCTCTGAGTGTACCATTTTGCTTTTCGATGACGCCAAAGATACCTGCAGGCCAGCTCCGTAATTCAATAGAGATAGAAATAGATAAGAAATAAAGTAGAAAGATTCTTTTTTTCTATCACAAATTGGTACTCCATATCATTTTCTCTAAGTGGCTCATTAAAGTTCGGTAACGGAAATATAGTATATTATTCAACATGAAAACATAGGTTGCTTTGTGGAAAAATGCACAATCTACGAAAAGATTGACCGATAGTAGCAGATTTTTTTTATTATTAAAACCTTAAAGCCTTGTTTTTTTAACGTTTTGTTGATCTTGATAGCTCCTTTTTTTAGGGAAGATATTAAGATTTACGCTAGAACATATTTACACTTAGTTTTATGTAAAAAATGAGGTGATGCGATACTTTTTTGGCGCAATGTAGTTATAGTGCTTCAAGTAATTTTTGAAAATTTTGTTAGGAAATGTAAGATTTGGTTGGAAAATATACAGGCAAATTATTAGTAAAAAGTTGTTCATCAGATTATTTTCTAAAATAGAAACTTGGTTAAAAAAATCTCTAAATATTTTAAAGAAATGTAAGGAAATTTTGAAGGTGAATAAAAAACGCAAAAAACTATAAATGCTTTATTTTAAAGTCCAAATATATTTAAAAATATGTATACGAATTTTGAATTAAAATACATTTAAAACACTAATGGGGTTTAAGACAAAAACGATTTTTTTGTTTCCCCAAAGTTGTTCTCTTCTACAAAATGCATAAAAATTGGGTCCGTTTTACAATCTTTAAACCACAGACCACAAACTCCAAACTTTAATAATTTAATTTATTTATTTAAAGATGAACTTAACAACACAACACACTTTAGGTAATTATATGTAATTTAAATAATTAAAATATTACTTATTTGCAGGTTAGTGTGTTAGGATCACTTACAAAGTTCAAAATGAAATGAAAAAATAAATAAAGCAATGACAGAGATAAACTTATGTACATTTTCATGGGATAAAAAGAGAACAAATCGTAGCAAGACCCTTGCTGGTTTTCATTTCTATACCCCGAACTAGCCATTCGGAAATCCGATTATAGCCCGAAAATTGGAGGGGTTTAAAAGATTTTCATTATGGCGGAAATTTCTTCTCATGGTGTCACGGAGGCGCCTGCTGTTTAACTTTTTATAACTAAATTAAACTGACGCCTACAACCGGTTTTTTCAAGACACCCCAAAAGATTCCGTTTTTAAAAGTTCAAAAGTCTGAAAATAACTTTTAACCCACAAGAGATGAATGAATGAAGATAGTATTAATGGGTTTCCAATAACCTAGATTTAAAGGTTGATTTTAAACAAAATATATAATTGGTAATAGTATTTTTAAAAACCAGAAAGATTTTGTCATTTTATTTTTTAATTAAGAAAACCAAATAAAATGAATCAATTTTCTTTTAAAAAAATATTGATTACCTTAACTTATCTTACCTATCATAGTTTTAATCTTTATAGAACATCATAAAACATGAACTGAATTTCCCCATTTTTTTTCATATCAACATTAAAACGTTTAAAACTCTGTTGTTTAACCGGAGCCCGCGAATGCATCGCTTGCCGAAGTTCGAATCCACTAAAAGTACCTGACTTATCGGGTATACAATGTCCACACGTTCTAAGAATACAAAAATTTATAAATTTTGGGCCTTAAAATGAATTTTTTTTTTTTTAGATTTACTTAATTTTATTTAATACAAAAACCTTTTGAAGCTTTTTATTTAGATAATTTAAATTAAAATTTTTAAAATGTAATATTTAAACAAAATAAAATATAATAACATTTTATTTTAAAATGTGAACGTTAAAACAAACGTCTTTAATTTTATTCCTTAGGTGTAAGAGTTATTTATTTAAATAAACAACTTTATTTTTAACCCCTGATATTTTTAAAAAGAATATGGCCATTTCGTGTATTTTTTTCCGTAGAATTCAATAATTTGAAAAATTTGGGAAACAAAAACAAATTTTACAGATAGATAGAAATTTTCAAAAACAGGTTGGTTTATTTCCCGGATTCTCGCAATTATTTATTATATTTATAAGGATAGTTTCACCTGAAAAACCGGCCGACAGGTCACAGGTGCTTATTTGTCAAAATGAAGGATTTTAAAAAATTTGTTTATTACTTTTTGGAGTAGTTTTATACTGAGGTTTTCATCAGAAAAGGCTTCAAATTATAACCCCCATTATAAACATGGAAAAAACGCCAAGAGAAACAAAACGAAGATAGTTAAATTCCCCATTGTAAAAAGAACTGAAGGTCTTATTCGAAAAAACAAAATCGTTCATATTAGAAAAAAGGGCTACGATGAAAAAACGGGGGCGAGCTATTATTATTTTACTTTGTATCCCATGAAGTTAATTCTTGAGTTAGAAAACTTGAGGTATGGCCCCTGCATCGACGGTCAGGGAACACTGAAAATTTTAAGTATCTTCCATATCACCTTCTTCCAGGAAGCATTTAACAGGGAACAAAAGGAATTAGCTTTCAGTTTGCCAACCATGAACAAGATAACGATCCACCCTATTTCAAACGATTCTTTGGAGGATGGTGTTCACTACATCAAGTTTAACCGACGCAATACGCACAGTGGGCAAGACAAAATCCCTGGAAATTTCAAGATTAAAACCAAGGGAGGCTTCTTTCAAGTCTGGTGTGGTGTCCAAAGAATTGTCGGGCCAAATTCTTGAGAGATCCTTAACAGGAGAAAGATATCTTAAAAATTCTTGAAAACCATATTGAGGAAATTTTTAAAAGAATTACTGAAACGTATCCAAGATAATTTGGCAACAAGACAGAGCGCCGCCCCATGCTGTTCGTTTGGCAATATTTCAATCGCGAACAATCGGGATTGACAAATGGACTATTAGGTGGCCACCTATAGTACAGATTTCAATTTTGACACTTTTCTATGGGGTCACTTTAAGAATGTCGTTTACCAAAATGGAACACAAACACGGAAAAAATGAGAGAAAAAATTGTGAATGAAATTAATCGTCTTATAATATTTGCGAGCTTAGAAAGGTTAAGAAGGGGTTATAGATCATGTTATAAAAATAACGGGGGACATATAGAACATTTAAATTATTAGTAATATAATTTTTTGTTATGTGTTCTTAACCGTATTTTTATTGATTGTATTTTATTTTTTCCGTTTATTGTAATTTTGCTGCTTGGTTTAAAAATATAGAATTATAATATAAGAAATATAGATAAATCATATTATTTTTAGCATATAATATAATTTGAAGCCGTTCTCCTAATGAACCAGCAACCCCTATAGCACCGAATTCCTCGTAAAAATCTCTATCTATTGATATACAAATATACGGGGTATTCCACTTAAAAAATACGTCACTCGTGCTGTAACTCTTTTGTTTTTGTTTTAAATGTTTTTCTGGCTAGATTATTGAATTCTACGAAAAAAAAATACACGAAATGGCTATATTCGTTTTTTTAAAAAGTACAGGGAAGTTTTAAAAATAAAGCCCTGTTTACTTTAAAATGAATAACCCTGTAAACTAAAAGATGTCTCTGAAAATACGTTACGAACAGTACAATTTAAAAAAAAAAATAACATTTTTTCCAAAAGGTACAAAAACAGCTGCAATTTTTTTTTTGCAGCAAGTGCACACGTTTTAATTTTTCAAAATTTCTGCAATTTTTTTATGCAAGAAGAATACGGCAGGCGCTATTTTTCTTGTAGCAACCGGGCTAATTTGGCGATCATTTTAGTATTTTTTAAGGTACCAACTTTAAAATATTTTGACACAATGCAGTTAATAAGACACATAATAAAATTTGTAATTAATAAATTTCAAATTTTAGTAAGTTGGAAAATATTGGCTTACCAAATTGCAACCATTAATATATACCAGTAAAAATTTTAAATAAAATTATATGCAAGAAAAATTGCAGCCAGAAAAATTAAACTTAGTAAAAATTATTATCGGAAAAGAGTTCATTTATACAGGTAAATTGTTTTGCACAAAAATTAATGGCATAAGTAAGGTATCAAGCAAGAGCTTAATCGGAAGCTGACGACTTCTATGTATTTACCTTCCAATTTCTAAGCGATACCCAGAGATTTTTAAATTCTTCATATCCCAATTTTCCAGATCTATCAGCATCCATCATTGCAATCATACTTCGGCAAATATCTTTTGAAAATCCATTCCTTGTCAGATCTAAAAAATATCAGAATTTAAATAAAAAATACAAGCTATCATGAATGCTCATTTATAAAGCCCTTTAGTTCGTTGGATAAAATCTAGTTATGTTATTTACTCTTTTTTACTACGGTAGAAACTGTTATCTTTTATTTTTGATTGAAAAAAAAAACACCTAGGATATAACCACGGTTAAGAACTTAGAACAAATAAAATATTTTTTTATTGTTGTAACTAAGGTAACTAATTTTTTTTAACCAATGCAATACATTTTTTTCAGGTGTTTTTTTTTAATTAAAAATGACCAGATAATGGTTTAGATCTTGTTAAAAAAATTAATCAAACATGCTGCACTTAGTGTCAAGTTGTTAAACCATAGTGTTGTAAAATATATCAGCATCCATCATTGCAATCATACTTCGGCAAATATCTTTTGAAAATCCATTCCTTGTCAGATCTAAAAAATATCAGAATTTAAATAAAAAATACAAGCTTATCATGAATGTCATTTATAAAGCCCTTTAGTTCGTTGGATAAAATCTAGTTATGTTATTTACTCTTTTTACTACGGTAGAAACTGTTATCTTTTATTTTTGATTGAAAAAAAAAACACCTAGGATATAACCACGGTTAAGAACTTAGAACAAATAAAATATTTTTTTATTGTTGTAACTAAGGTAACTAATTTTTTTAACCAATGCAATACATTTTTTTCAGGTGTTTTTTTTTAATTAAAAATGACCAGATAATGGTTTAGATCTTGTTAAAAAAATTAATCAAACATGCTGCACTTAGTGTCAAGTTGTTAAACCATAGTGTTGTAAAAAAGGACACAAATTCACGAAGCTTACTTGTGCCTCTTTATGGATTTAAAGGTAATGGAACAAAACTTTTACCCAGCATCCAAGGCTCTAATTAGTTTTGTTGAAGTTTTAGTAGAAGTTTTAATGCAAGTGCTTAATATTTTAGAAATTTAGTGTTGCAAGACACGATTGATTTTTTAAGCCATCTAATGCGATACACCCAAACAATAAAATTTCTTATTAATCTAAGAACCAATAACAAACTAAGAACATCAATACAAGTGGTTCTATTTATATTTTGAGCCTTGGCACCACTGCGTGTTGTCAGGTCCCATCTGATGTTTCTACCAAAAAGCTTAACATTTTTGACCATAATCTTTAGAAAGTTTTGTTATCTAAGCACGATTTATGTTGTTTTTAGTAACTTGAAAATTGTGTTTCGCCAAAAAAGAAATAAAAAAAAACTTGTAAAAAAATTTCTGCAATGATTTATTCGAAGTTGATTTGCAAGAGAGGGGACGATCGATCAACTAACTTCTACTTTTGACGATGAAGCACCATCCATCATATTTTGCCACTATGAAACACTGACATAATAAATTTCGCTTGCTCATCAACAAAAGCAGGGAATATTGTCTATAACACAGCCTCACAAAAAAAAATAAATGTTCGGACTTGTGCGTCAGACATATGTATTCCTATGTATTTTTTGACGCTGAATCCGATCCCGAGCTCAAAAATGGCCCTTCACGTCTGGAATTTGCCCTAGTGGCCAAAAATGGCCTCTATAGGGCCTGAAAGCTGGATTTCGGGATGAGGCGAGGTCAAAGGTGCATTCTCAAGCCAAAACCGGATTAGGGGTCAAAAAGTTTATAGTCAACTAAAATTCCCCGTTTGAGACTGGGAAAATTACCCCCTAGGGGCCGGGAAATCATGTTTTGAACGCCGCAGTCGCAAAGGTGGTATTTTTATGTACTTTTAAATTCTGAAACTGAGACTGTGCTCGACAACTTTATGGCCAACTGGAATTTTTCGTTTGGGACCGGAAAAATGTTCCTTAGGGGTTAAAAAATCATGTTTGGCAGGGTTGGAAATTTTTATTCTCTGCAAGTAGGTTTGAGGTCGAGAAGGTTCCATCATGCTCGGTTTACGCCTTTATTTAAGAAACTCCTGAATGAGAGATTTTCCAGGTATCCAAAAGATTCTAAACGACCAATCCACCGATTCCAATGCCTCTATCCTTTTTCCATGTATTTATCTACACTCAATTTTCGAGCTAGGTCTATGTTCCAGAATTTAACGAAACATGATTTTTAGCCCCTAAGGAGTCATTTTTCCGATCCAAAACAGGAAATTCCAGTTGGCCATAAACTTTTCGACAACTGTCTGAGTTCTAGAATTCAAAAGTACATAAAATAACACGATTTTCCGGCCCCTAAGGGGTCATTTTCTTGGTCCCAAACGGGACATTTCAGTTGGTCATAAACTTTTAGAGCATACTGTGAGTTACAGAATTTAAAAGTACATAAAAATACCACTGTTGCGATTGCGGCATCCGAAACACGATTTTCTGGCCCCTAGGGGGTCATTTTCCCGGTCCTAAACAGGGAATTTCAGTTGGCCATAAACTTTTTGACCACAAATCCAGCTTTGGTGTGAGAATGCACCTTCGACGTCGCCTCATCCCAAAATCCATCTTTCAGGCCCTATAGAGGCCATTTTTTCCCCTGGGGCCAATTCCAGACGTAAAGGACCATTTCTAAGCTCGGGATCGGATTCAGCGTCAAAAAATACATGAGAATACATATGTCCGACCCACAATTCCGAACATTTTTTTTGTGGGGCTGTGTAATCGGTTGTTGTGGCGAAAAACATTGATGCTGTATAAAATTGTCATGAAGGTTTCGGACGTCTTGGTGCTGGCAAATTTTCGACAACTACTGTCCCCCTTGAACTTCTTATACCAATTGAACATCTGGGTAGTGATGAGGTGGATTTTCCTACTGTGCCGGAAGATTTTGGAAAATATCGCTTGTTGGACTCCCTCATTTACAAAAATCTAACTATTATGCATTGCTCAACGGAAAAACTAACTGTCCTTTTGACCATTACTAAATTAGTGTATCCCTTTTAACTTTTAGAACCGTTCTGGAACGGTTCTCCAAAATGACTTAAATATGAAAGAAACACTTATGTTGTCGTTCCGGGCTATTCTAGAGCATATGATAGTACATTAACTGAAAACAATTGAAGTGACTATGACATTATGCACGGCTTGCAAAAATTAAAATTGCGGCTAGGGTCACTCCTTTAGTTTTAACCAGGACATACTAAAAACCTGTCGTACATTAAAAAAAATGTTAGTACTTACATGCAATTCTAATTTAACTACTTTATGTACATATTTGTAGATCAAGCAATAAAGAACAAAATCAAATTGCTAAAAATTATATGAATGTTACAAAAACCATTTTAAAATAATTAAGTTTTTACATTAATTTTAACATATTACGCCCAATATTTTCATAATTTTTCCATGCAATTTAAATTGTACCATGCTAAAATATATTACCAAAAATGAAAAATATTTGTTCGTTACACACTTGACATGCTTTAAATAATAAAATTCCCAAAAAATATGAAAAATATCAAAGACAATTTATAGTTTTCACTGTAGACCCATAAAACAATGCTAAATTTTTGGTAATAGATTTGGACGCTCTCTTACCCGAGCGGACGTTCATCAAGAGAAAATACATTCACACCCTGCTATATAAACGAACACTGTTGCCAGAGCTTTAACAATGGCAACAATTATTAAAAATTATTTTCTTTGGAAATAGGCCAAATTTGTTGTAATAATATTTTTTTTTTCGCTAGATAAAAATAAAATTTTAAATATAAAAATTTTTAATTTGGAGAATTAAAATTTGATTAAAACATATATTTATAGTTGATGGGATACACGATGTTAAATATGATGATTTAAAATTTTTCAAATTATATTTTTTATTTTATGAGATTCACACATAACAAGAAATATCAGAAATATATTATTGAAAAATCGGACGGTCCGATTGATTTCTTTCTACATTTTAACAACACATCAATAACTAGTTTTCGAGAGTTAAATAACTTTTATTCCTATTTGATGTCTTGCATACTGTGTTTTTTTGGACAGTTCACGAAGGCTGAGGCCTTCGTGGACTCTAACTGTACTAACGTACCGTGGGTGTCTTTAGTGTGGTGAAAGGAAGTTTGTTCACACGGCACTTAAATATTTGGAGACTGGGAGAGAAGGAAAAACTTCTGCGGGTAGCAGGTTCAATAGTTTGGACGCTTTAGGAATAAAGGAACGAAGAAAGCGAGAAGTTCGGGGACTCTCTAGTTAAACCGTAAAAGGATGCATAAAAGTTGCACTACGGGTTGCTCTGTTGGGAGTTGCCAGAGGAGGAATTCTACTGGCCAACTCCTCTGAGCAGAAGCCGTGTAAATACCTACAGAAGAGTGACAGATCCCCCACAGTTCAACGGTAAGCAAGAGAAGAAAGCCACTCTGTAAGCGTGGGATCATGAATAAGACGAACAGATCTTCTTTGAATGGAGTCCAGAATGCTAAGTGTTATAGGAGAAGCCATGAGGACATGAGAACAATATTCTAAAGATGATCTGATTTGGGATACATACAGACTATGCACGTTGGAAGAAGAGAAATACTTTGAAACGTAACCTATTCTGTAACACTTACAGAACAGGTTACATTTGCTTCGGCTTAGCTATTCGCCTGGTAAAGCAGTAATGTCGTGAGTACAATGTACCTAATTAAGGTAAGATAATTAATTAAGGAAAAATAGGGGGCGCCACGGTTTTTCCCTTTTTTATTCGGTTACTTTTAATTAGAATTTAATTTGGTTGGAAACACCGAAATTAACCAAGTTTCGAGATTAAGCTGTTGTTATTAATTTCACAAAAGTGGGGAATTTAAATTCAAAAACAGTCAGTTCAAATAAAGGGTTTTTTATTTATATTCTTAAGGAATGAACTATTGAAAAAATATAATTTTAATTAATTTACAAACGAACCTCCCTGACGCATTATTTCTATTAAAATTAACGCAATCTTTATTCTGATGTAATACACATAATACCGTGTACTTGATCAAGCATCGGTAATATTATAAGCGCAAAAAACCCCCCTTTTAAATCAACTAAAAAATTAATTACCCTATCAGATCGGTTCTTACAATTTTGATAGTTGTTTTACATTATTTACAAACAATATTAGAATAAAAAGCAAAAATGTAGGTTAATTACTTAGTTTTTAAAAAAATTAATAAAATTTCAATTTCTTCTAAAATAAATAGGTAAACAAAAAATATGGCGCGCAGATGTTGGTATTCCCCATAAAAAAAGGAAAGGTAAAACCTGTTTTCCTGTTGGTTTCGGACAAAATGGCTGCTGGACGACGCCCTGCTTCTACACTGGTAGTGGTCACGTGGAGAGCTAAACCATACAGGAACGATTGTCGAAACTGGATGAATTTACCAAAACGAAAAAACCATAAAAACCCTGTTTGAAGAAAAACAGTATTAGGAACCTTAAAATTCGTACTAAAGACCAAACAATTTATAGTGATAATAAACTCAGTATTATACAGATATTTATGGGTATTTTAAGTATGAGTTAACTCACCATAAATCCCGGGTTTCCCAGGCTACCAAGGGAAAAAGAAGTCAGTGGCTACTCCTAAGGAAATGAACATTGCACACTGCTATAAAAAACACCAAAATTAGCAAGATGACTTGAATAAAAATAAATTTGAAAATTGAAAGAAAATAGCATTTATCACTATATTAGCATTTTAACATACCTGTTTGCAAATCAACCGTTAATAGTCCTGATAAAACATCATCAGTTGACCATAGCACGCCATACCACAAGAAAATATGCAAATTTTAATGCATCCCCGTGAATTTGGCAGAACCGCCATTAGGCAAAAAAAACCGCCTGAGCAGGAAAGAGAACCTGTTGTCTCGCTGGTACAATATCTGCTGCCTTGCCCCGAGAAAATCGTACCCACATATCGAAGTACTTGTGTGAATATTCCTACTGAAAATCGAAGACAATTGTGGCAACCCAGCGACTTGTGCGGCCGTGTAGCTTCACCACCGAGGCGTTATCAGTAAAGCGATCTGAAACGGCTTTAGTCAAGCAGGCGTCACGTGGAAAAGAGCAGCGGTGCCGCAATTATTACTTAATAAAACAGGTTTAAAAATCGTTAAATTTATTTGTATAAGAAAATAATTAATTGCCGTTGAATATAATATTACTATTATGAAGAAAACTATATAAAAAAACAACTTGTAGCTTTAAAAGCTACAACTTTCTGGCTCGAAACGGAATCCAAGCTTTTTTGAAGCTGAATGTGTTTGTGCTAGTTGAGGTTATTCTCAAAAGTAACTACGAACAAGATTAAACGACTTTTTGTTCTGCAGAACTTGGCACCTCATATGTAACGAATGAGCACTGGCAGACTTTTTTCGCGACAGCGAACAGGACTGTGTTTTGGAGGCATTAGACTGAACAAGATTTTTGGCGCCCCAATCCAAGATTCGTCTTGTGAGAGAGCATCCGCATTGACCTACGCCTGGTTTCTAAATCAGGCTTATCGACTAGCTTGAGAAATTGAATGTTAGAGTGGAGGGTACTATCGTTAGCAAAACTATAACTTGGATTGATTGTGGAAGAAAAAAGATCGTCAATGTGTAGAGAAACAGCGTGGGTGCCAGCACTGAGCCCTGGGGCACCTCAGCATTAATTTGGTAGAAGCTGGAAAAATGAACATCCACAATAACTGATATATAAGGAAGTTTGTTAAGAAGCCCATCATGCCAGACCTGATCGAAAGCTTTTGATATGTCAAGAGCAACGATCTGGGATTCACTAAAAAATTCAAGGGACTTGTTTCAGTTGTGTAAGACAGAAGAAAGAAGATCAGCTGTGGATCTTTTGTGTCGCATTCCATACTTTTTTATCTTGGGACAGTCCACGAAGGCTGATGCCTAAGTACTAACGTACTGTGGGTGTCTTAAACTGTCTGTCATGTAAGATCTTGTGTTTTTCCAGATACTTTAAGATTTGGGAATTAATCATTTTTTTCATTACTTTGCAAACAACAGAAAGAAAAGATATAGGTGTATAGTTCGAAGGAAAAGTCTCTCCAGAAAAATGCCCGTGTCATAAGAGATTCGAAAGAGGCGAGTTAGGATGAGTGCAAGCTCGGGAGCACATTTTTTTTTGAGGCAGTTGCTGGTATGCCATCCAGCCCAGACGATTTTTTAGTATTAAGAGAAGAAAAGATACGCCTAATCTGCTTGACTTTAAAAATGATATTGGACATTTTATGAGGAACAGGGGCAACTGTTTGAAGAGAAAGAATAACGGGATGATCAAGAGTAGAATTTGCAGCAAACTGTTTAGCAAATAGTTTGGCTTTTCCTTTAGAGGTAAAAACAATTTCATCTTCGGAGATTATCTTATCTTCAAAGAATATGTGCAAAAGTTTTGACTAATGTCTTTGGCAAAGAACCAGAAAAATTTACTGCCATTCGAGCAAGAAAGGACTTTACCTTTTATCCGATTGTTAAAACGGTCTTTGGCTTCTAATTTGATTATACTGATTTCTTGCTTTAATGTAGCCTGTCGATTTTCGGGACCAGGGTTTTGGAGAAGCTTTTTTTTGTGGGCTTGAATTTATAAAATTCTGGCTTTGTCAGAGGATTTACAAAACCACAGTCTGCAATTTGAAGTTATGGGTAGGGACCGGACATCGATAAAAAACCATTACAATTTCGAGCTTAAAATGATATAGAATATACCAAATAAAAATGCATTAAATAATTCAACTTCCTTTGGTATTTACGGTTTTAATTTTGATATTTTTATTCGGTGTGATTTCTTGTAGAATAATACAAAAGACGTGGCAATAGTAAAAAATTTAGAAGAGTTTTTGCAACAACAAAAGAATTAAACTATGATATTTTATAATGCGTTAATATAAATTATATAAAATAAATTAAAGTTAAAATAGACTTTTTGTCCATATACATTTAAAAATATTTGATTCCACCTCTATTAGGGTTCATATTTATGCAATTAACCCCACAAACATAGTTTTGTTGGTGGTAATTCTTCTCTCCAAGTGCAGTACGAAAACTCTCCGGGCAGATTTGTTGTGAACTCGTAAAAACCAGTTCCGTTACATCGGGTAAATCACAGGGTAAATCATATTATATTTGTGCCAAAATAATTTGTTATATTTAAACAGGTGTAAGTCGCTTACAGGCAAATCAATAATGAGTACAAGTTAAAAAAATGAAGTTGGAGTGGCTCCTTCTATATTCTACTTTTTTATTTGAAAGTGAAAGAAATTTTTTTTAATCTTTGAACGGTCCACGAAGGCTGTGGCCCAAGCACTAACGTATCGTGGGCATCTTAAGTGTGGTGAGAGGGAGTTTGATCACACAGGACTTAAATATTTGGAGACTGGAAGAAGGAAAACCTTTTGCGGGTAGCAGTTTTCATAGTCTGGACACTCTAGGGATAAAGGAACTACGAAAGCAGGAAGTTCAGGGCCTCTCTAGTTAAACGGTAAAAGAATGCATAAAAGTTGCACCAAGTGTTGCTCCGTTGGGAGCTGCCAGAAGAGAAATTATACAGGAACTCCTCTAAGCAGTAGCCGTGAAAATGCGCATTAACCTACGCTTGGTTTTCAATCAGGCTTATTGATAATTGACGAAACCATATTAAATTGAGCGACATGTTTAAAGGTCCACAACATTTATACACACAAATCTACAGAACGAGAACATTATGTATCAAACGTAGACTTCTGCATGGATTTGTGTAAAGATTTTATTGCAGCTGATATTATTCTTCACAAAATAAATTATTGGTCCACGAGGACATTTTTGGAAAAAATACTACTAAAGAAAAGTACCAGACGAACCAACTCTGCATAAAACTATGTTGATAAGGTCTATTTAAAAACTATGGACAAAATACGACACAATCTGTAAGGAAAAAAGTTATGGTTTAGTGTCGATGAAACCATTGATATCAAGGGAAGATATGTTGCTAATATTATAGATCCAACTTTAAGTTATCACGAATCTGGAAACTCATATTTAATTAACAGTAAATTTCTTTCACAAATCAATAGTGGGATAATAACAAAAATATGCAGTAGAAAGTATTACTTTACTACTGTCAGTCACTAGTATTTAGAAAAGTGGCGTTTTGTTTTTTTTTGATATTGCTGCATATATGCTGAATGCAGGACGACAGTTAAAACAACATTTTCCCAAATTGCTTAATATGACATGGCTCATGCCCTACATAGAATATGCGAAATGGTACGTAAATTTTATTCACTTATTGATACTTTAGTTATCGAGATAAAAAAGTTTTTCTTAAGTCACCTGCGCGTATTACGAAATTTAAAGATATGTGTATTAATATCGCATTACCGCCACAATCTGCTATTATAAGGTAGGGAATATGGCAGTTAACATACTCGTATTACCATATAAATTACAATGTGGTAAAAAATATTATCGACAGTTTACAAGATAATGCTTTAAGTGTAAAAAAAAGTAACGAAGTTATAAATGCACCAAATGTTAAATCTGATTTAAAATTAATTTTTGAAAATTTCGGATATCTTCCGGATGTGATTGAACAGTTATAAAAACAAAATGCTCCCCTAGTGCCTTCATTTCATGTATTTCAAATCACTATAGACAAGCTTAAATCTGTTCCTAATGAAATTGGTGACAAATTAAAATTGTATGTACACAAATCTTGGAAAGAAATCCAGGATTTTTAAAAATAAAACATATTTTTGAGGCACTACAAAATAAAAGAACTGACTTGTAAAATAATATTTGATTTACTCTAGTTACAAGCTGTGATGTGGAAAGAAGCTTTTTTAGACTTACAGATATTTTAAATTATAAAAGAACCAATTTTTACCAAAACCAACTTTAAAAAGACGTTAGTTATATCATGTAATGCAAATAAATTGTGAAACACTTCTGTTATGTTTTTATTTCATATTTTTTAAATTTATTTATAATTAATATATCCTTAATACGCACGCCAATGAATTTACTAGACTTAAAAAACGTATAGGGAACAAGCTCGTTCCGAAATCCGGGCCCTAGTTATGGGGTTCTTTTTGGTATGGGGAATATAAGTCTCAATGCCAAGTTAAATTGTTTCGGTAATTTGTTTACATATGGCGAAAGGATCGTGAGTAGAAAAGCAGATAGGATCCCAAGGGTAGGTAGCAAGGAAATCTCTCAGACCATCTCAGTCGGCCGAGTTGTAGTGCCAGACGGTTGTTGATTCTGCATTGTGTTTCCTCTGTAGTAATTATATTAGGACATTAAAATGAGTATTCTTGCTGACGTTTTTCAGGTGCGTTTATTAAAATGTCTAGAAATATTTGTCAATAGTGCACCACTATAATTTATTCTTACTTTAATTCACTGCACTCGCCTTTACCAGTGTTCATTCTTTTCATAACATTTTTTTTTGTCAAATTCGGAAGCCCCATGTTTTATTTTAAACAGACTCACATACAAAGACATACAAACATCCAAAGTAAAAATTTACATAAATAAAATTTTATTATTTTACAGCAAAAAGCAATTATCATTATTACAACAAATCTGGCCTATTTTACAAAGAAATAGTTCCTAATTACTGCTACCATTGTTATAGCTTTGGCAACAGTGTTCGTTTATATAGAAGCGTGTGGACCTATTTTCTCTCGATGGACGCCCGCTCGACTAAGCGAGCGTCCTAACCTATTACCTCAAATTTAGCATTGTTTTGTGCGTTTTTAGTAAATATTATAATTGTCTTTAAAAACATCTAAAATTTACCATGCCAAAAGAGGTTAATTTTACATCTGGTTAGTTGCTTAGTCAGAGGTCATGATAATTGTATAAATGTCATGCATTTTTGATATATACCATGCCGAGACATACCAGCAAACGTTGCCAGAAGTGGCGCGTTTTGGGTTGGTTTGGGAACTATTTCTGCTAAAGGAGAATCCTTGCAGAAATGCCCACAAATTAAACCTAGAAGTTGAGTTAAAAAGCTGTTTTCGTTTTCGGTTTGTACTGGTTCTCCTGAATTTGTACCCGGTGGTGCTGCATTAACTCCAATCGCTTCTTTTTTGTAGTATACTCCACTCGTCTGCTTTAACTCTAATTAAAAATTTACGTATTTAAATAATGTCACACAAAAAAAACAAATGTAATCCTGGGTATCCATATGTATTTTTCGACGCTGAATTCGAATCTGAGGTCAGCATTTTCCCAGAACCGCAGATTTTGTCTCAGCACCCCCCAAAGGTTCAAATTTCTAGATTCGATGAAAATTTAAAATAAATATCTTACCCTACGTTTTTTTGTATGCTAATAATGAATCTGAAGTCAGAATTTACCTATCACCCATATATTTCATAACGGCAGCAGTGGCGTAGCGTGCTGGAGGCAGGGGGGGTGCGGTTGCCCCCCGCCCCTTCTGTTTTAATTACATTAGCGCCAGTGGCGTAGTCAACCTTTTAGGGCGGGTGGGCCAACGTTTAAAGGAGCGCTCTATTTCTTAAAACATTTTTATTAAAAAAAAACACACAACAATAAACAAACAAATCTATATTTGAAACTTTAGGCCAGAAAGGAAAAATAATGACAATATAAAAAAATGTTCTTACCCAGCAGTTTTTCTGAAAAAATCTTGTAATTTTTGGCTGTGTGTTGCGCTAACATCATTTTTTTTCACGATATTCCTTCCTGAACTCAGCACCTGACTTTTTTTTCTTTTTATCCATTTTTACTCTTAACAAGTTTACCCTTGCATAGACAATAAACGACTAAATAACACCACAAAGAGGAGAATATGAGTACCAGAAATAAATAACATACGTTTGAAATCTGCCGATTTGCAATATTAAAAAATAAAGTAAACAATTCTGGAATATATCCAGTACCGACACAATAAAAAGAAATGCCGCCACAAACGGATGCCGCGCTCAGCGGCTTTTTCCGCGGTGTTAGTGCTTTTGAAGAGAATAACCGCTCCGCTGACAATGTGCAACAGAAAAATTATTAACAAAAAGTGTGGACAATTATTATTTTGAAATATGACTTTTAAAATTACACCAGCAAGTAAAAAATGTTTAAAGCACAGCATAGTATGTTGTAAATAATACCTGTTTTATATACGGTAGGTTTGTTTGTGCGCAGGGGCGCTGGTCTAGAGGGGCGGGGGGCAGTAGCCCCCCCCTGGCCCCCACCTGGCTACGCCACTGATTAGCGCCACCTTAACTAGTTGATCTTTCAAACAAATTAATTATTTGTCCAAGTAGTGTAGCATCCGTCTTTTTGTAATGTTAAGAAATAAATAAAAGTATTATAAATTTATTTATAGTTAAAAGCAAACTTAGGTTCTCATTGTTAAAAATTCTATTTGTAGCGCTAGCAAATGTTATACTGAGGGTATTTCCTTTTAGCTTTCTTATCGTTTAACGAAGTAATAAAGCTTAAGTATTGGTAAAAGAATATTTATTTTTTTCTTTGCATTTCTTGACGTTTCTAGGTTTTACGAAAAATACCTACATTTGGAAGAAAATATTTTTTATGTCTGTGTGTCTGTATGTCTGTAAACACGATAACTTCGTAGAGGCTTCAATTTTGGTACACAAAGTTTTTGGAAAATAAATGCTTATAATAATTTGTTTATTAATGAACAAGGAGTTTAAGTATTTTTAAAATTTATAACTTCTAAACAAATTAAAGTAGAGACCTTAAATTTGGTGGGCGTGTAGAAGAAATAAAAACAAAAAAAAAGTTATAAAAAATGAGAAAAAAACAAAAAATTAAAATATATGTAATTAAAGGTAAATATAGAGACATAGAGACATCAGGGTTAAATAAAAAAACATTAAAAAATAAAACATAAAATAAAAAGTCTAAAAAAGTAAACAATTATGAAAATTTAATGTGGAAAAAAATTAAGAAAAATCCATTAGGAAGGTAGAACGCTATATAGTAACTTGGCAGCGTTTTTAGGTATTTTAGTTTTAGTTTTTTACTGCTTTTCTTGACGTTTCTTGGTCTAAATATTATTAAAAATAATGACGTTTTTCTCTTACCAATAATTCAATATATTTGTTTTTTTCTTAATTTTTATATAGCAGAGGATTTATAAATAATACGCATTTTTATTTTACGTAACTCATTTTAATGTACTTGTAAAAAAAATATTTTTTTCCATACTGCACTATGAAAAGTTAAGCCGCCTCAAAAAAAGTTTGCCCCCACCCTGCCCCTTGATCCACGCTACGCCACTGCCCGGCAGCCCCCTAGAACCCCCCAAAGGGACAAAATTTTACAATATAAGTAAATTTAAAGTAAATATGTTATCCTACGTTTTTTGGTGTGCTAAAAACGAATATGAAGTTAAAATTTACCTATTGCCCATACATTTGACTCCCAATCATCCCCCGAAAAGGTCAAAATTTTAAATGTATAAAAATTCAAAGTGCATATCTAATTAGGTATATATTCTTAGATAAAAAAATGCTTTTTTAGTCAAATTTTCATATTCAACCCTTTTAAACCCCCGTTTTACTCAATCTTCACCCTTTAAACTATTCATGACAATAGTCAAATGCAAGAAAAACACTTAATTAGATATACACTTTGAAATTCTATACATTCTAATAGATTCGGGGTTATGGGTGTTGCTGTGGTGAAATTTATGGGCAATGGGTAAATTCTGACTTCATATTCGTTTAGGGCACACTAAAAAACGTAGGATAAAATATTCACTTTGAATTTCCACATATTTTGAAGTTTTGACCCCTTGGGGGTTCTGAGGGTTTGCTGGGGCGAAATTTATGGGCAATAGGTAAATTTTGGGGTAAAATATATGGGTTATAGGTAAACTCTGACTTCAGATTCATTTTTAGTATACCAAAAAACATAGGATAAGATATTTATTTAAAATTTTTATAGCATCTGAAAATTTGACCTTTGGGGGGTGCTGGGGTAAAATCTAAGGGTCCTGGATAAGTTCTGACTTCGGTTTCGAATTCAGCGTCGAAACACACCTAAGGATACCAATCTTAGTACCACGACTTTTACTTTTTTGTGTAGCTGTGGAATTATTTAATGTACCAATATATAAGATATAAATTAATTAAGCGATATCACAGGGGCGGTAATATACACACAACTAAACAAATATTTATAAAATAAAACAAATCTAAAAGATTTTACATGATTACTTTGTAATTTGGTATAAAGCAAGCTAACAAAACGCGTTTTCATTATTAATTACTTTCAGCAATCGCCTTCTTTTAGGAATTACGTTTCACAGGTAGTCGTAGTAGGCCAATCAACCTGACCGGCGATTGTTTGTTACCTTGGTAACCGCTTCGCATGTCAACACAAGCGGTTGACTTCTTTTGTGTTGGAGAATAACCTTTAAATAATGTGTTAAAGTTAATATTAGGTATTTTAAATAAGATGTGAATTATTCTTAATTTATATAAATAACTTTTAATTAAGTTTACTTCAGTTTGTGGAAGATGAGGACAATACCAAAATGGGTTGATAAAATACAGGATAGTGAGAAGAATGGCCAAAGGTATTTTTGTTTTATATATGTGCTTGGACTAGTAAATGTGTCATAAAATTTAAAACCCCACAAAGAAGGTGTTTTGTCAGTTTATTTGCATTATAAACTGAAATCATTCATTTATTGTTCAAAATTAATACTTAAATATGGAGAAAATGAAAATAATCCATAATACACATTTTTAAACATTATACTTCAAATTATCCAAAACTTATAATTTTTTGGTCTTTTATTTATAATTTTTAATAAGCCCACAAAATATCGAATACCAAAACAAATTTTAAAATAATTATTGTTTTTAAACCGTTTATTTTTACATTTGTTAGTAGCAAAGAGGTTTTTTAATTTTCAAATTAGAAATAAACTCTGATGAATAAATGACCATTTAAGTTTTATTTAAACCTTTTTTTGGTAATTGTCTAGAAAGTTGCCTCCACTCCAATTTTGACCAAATTTGATATAATACGGGTTTGTTGTTTTGGGGCGCTGATTATGAATTTTAAAACATTTTTTCAGCAACGTTTCGTTTACGAGATATTTATCAACAAAGATGAAAATCAAACTAACCTCATTTTCACTATATTTCCCTTTCTTTTTTGTTACAATTTATGATTTTTACACTAAATTGGCACATAATATTTTATAAACACCGTTTAAAACCATTACTTTCAAACCGGGCGACCATGTTTGCTGAATAATTCCCCAGTGTATATATGGTTGCGGCATTTGAAAGTAAAGGTTGCAATTAAATGGCGAAAAGGTATAAAATAAATATAAAAACAGGCTTCAAAAGATGTTTATAAAATATTGTGTGCCATTTTAGGTAATTGCGAGGGTAATTGTCTCGAAAGTTGCCTCCTCTCCGATTTTGACCAAATTTGGTGCACGGGGGTTTTTGGGGCGCTGATTAGGAATCTGAAAAAATACTTTTTCGGCAACATTTCGTTTTCGAGATATTCATCATCAAAGTTGAAAATCAAACTAACCTTATTTACACTATTCCCCCTTCTTTTTGCACAGAATTCTTGATTTATACACTAAATTGGCACACCAGATTTTACAAGCACCCTTTAAAAACTTATTTTTTATATTTATTTTACATCTTTTTTTTCCATTTAATTGCAAACCTCTACTTTCACACGCCGCAATATGGCCGCAACCTTGAATACATCAGGAGTTTTACTAGTAAATATGGCTACTGCCTTTGAACTTGAAAGTTAGCAATTTAATGGAAAACAGGTTTAAAATAAATAAAAATACAAGGTTTTAAAAGGTGTTTATAAAATATTGTTTGCCACAAAATTAAGAATTGTGTACAATCAGAAGGGGGAATATAGTGAAAATAGGGTTAGTTTAATTTTCAACTTTGATGATGAATATTTCGAAAACGAAACGTTGCCAAAAAAATATTTTTTTCAGATTCGTGATCAGCGCCCTAATAAACCTGGGTATACCAAATTCGGTCAAAATCGGAGGGCACGGACATTACCCCATTTGTGTAAAATCAAAAATTCTGTACAAGAATAATTTTCAACTTTCTTGATGAATATCTCGAAAACGAAACGGTTTCGAAAAAAAATGTTTTCAGATTTGTGATTAGAGCTCCAAAAAAGCCCAATATACCAAATTTGGTCAAAATCGAAGAGGAGGCAACTTTCGAGACAATTACCCCATTTTAGTGTAAAAATCAAAAATTCTGTACAAGAATAATTTTCAACTTTGATGATGAATATCTCGAAAACGAAACGTTTTCGTAAAAAAATGTTTTCAGATTTGTGATTAGAGCTCCAAAAAACCCCAATATACCAAATTTGGTCAAAATCGGAGAGGAGGCAACTTTCTAGACCAGGGGTCTCCAAACTACGGCCCGAGGGCCACATCCGGCCCGCGGACAGATTTTGTCCGGCCCGCGGAGACCTAGCATACTTGAAAACTCCTTTTAGAGAACAAATAATTTTTATAGCAAATTAAATTTAGTTTACTGAAGTATTCTAATTTTATGTTGAATAATTATTAATATGACATCTACATTGATATGGTCATGGGCTAACTCCGCTAACTCATAACATTCTTGTAGGCTTATTGTTATTGTTTTTGTGATAAGTTGGATAAAGAAACACAGAATTGTAATGAGTAAAGACAGGTATAATATGCAGAAAATTTAACTTCAGTATATAATAACTAACAAATTATTGAAATGAATCCAACTAACATTTTATACATTTTAAATAATCACATAACTTATAACAAACATAATGACATATGAAATACTAATGAGATTTATGTAATTGAGATTTTCCACTGACAATAGTTTGTAGTTGTGGACTAATTTTACTTGTACCAATTATTAAAAGAGATTTAAGATGCTCATCAGTTAATTTCGACCTGTAAACATTTTTTGTGTACTTCATTTTGGAGAAGGTTTTCTCACACAAATAAGTAGTACCAAAAACAGAAAACAGACCACGAGCAAATTTATGCAAATTATCAAATTGTGTCAGTGGAAGACTCTTATAAAATTCCAACAAAGATGAGTTTTGATATTTGTTCTTAATTACATCACTGCATTGTAGATCCATCATTTCCATTTGATGTTCCGGGGCTAGGGTTTCAATGTCAGTATCAAAAGGATTCTGAAAAATCTTAATTTGATTCGCAATGGCATCAAAGTCCGAGAAAAGAGTATCAAAATTTATCTTCAAAGCACTCAAAGTTTCGATTGCAAAATCGATAGGAAACTCAGTCTCAGTAGTGTGGCTGAATATTTCACATGTTTTAAAATGTGAAAAACATTTACTTCGTAGTTGTGATTGAAACAGTCTCAATTTCTTCCGGAATGATTTGATATTAGTGTATAAATCAGGAAGATGCTGGTTTTCTCCTTGCAATCCCAAATTCAGTTCGTTTACATATTTTGTCAAATCAACATAGAATGCTAACTTCCACAGCCATGCGTTGTTTTGTAATTCAGTAAGAGGGCGATGCTTTTCATTCAAAAAAATTTTGATCACTGCTCGAAGTTCAAAAAAGCGCTGAAGGACTTTCCCACAACTAAGCCAGCGTACGGCAGTATGATAAGGTAAGTCAGTTTCTCCAATCTCTTCAATAAATTGTCGGAATTGTCGGTCATTCAGCCCAAAAGATCTGATAAAATTAACAGTTGATATGACTGGTTTCAGAACGTCAGACATATCCAAACATTTTCCGCACAAAGACTGTTGATGAATGATACAATGTAAGAATAATGGTTTTGAACCACCGTCATTTTCTACAGCCTTTGACACAAGAGCGACCACTCCTTTATCTTTCCCACTCATGTTTTTGCCTCCATCAGTTGTAATACATTTCAAGTTTTTCCATCGAAGGTTCTTTTGATTAATGGCCATTTCAACTCCTTTAAAAATATCTGTACCAGTAGTTGTGCCATGAATACTATACATATCAAGAAGTTCTTCGTGCACTTCATAGCTTTTATTACTCCTCGAATATAAATCAACACCTGAGCAGTATCTGACACATCCGTTGACTCATCCAAGGCCAAAGAAAACCACTCAAAATGTCCATTTTTGTCGAACAGTTGAGAGGATATATTTTCAGCGATGTTTTCTACCCTTCGAGCCACAGTGTTTGCTGACATACTGACAGTTTTTAATAAATTTAGGGCACATTTCTTCGGCTACTGCAATTATGCATTCTTTGATCATTTCTCCATCGGTGAATGGTTTTCCACGTTTTGCAATTTCAAGAGCCACACGAAAGCTGGCACGAGTTGCAGCCCCTTGTTCAGTTTTGAGTTTTGTAAATGAAGATTGCTGCGATTTCAATCCGCGCTGCATAGCTTCGAATTTTTCTGTCCGCAAACTTCCTGTATATTTTGAGTAATTTTGAAAATGTTTTGTTTCATAATGACGTTTAATGTTATATTCTTTGAGAACGGCTATGCTTTCATTGCAAATCAAACATAGCGCCTTGTTACTGGACTCAATTACGAAATACTGAATGTTCCACTGATCTTTGAATTTTCTGCATTCACTATCAATTTTTCGCTTCTTTTCCATACTACTAATTCACACACAAAAGCAACAATTCAAATCAAAATACTATTATAAAGATGTCTTAAACACGCACAAACACGTTTTAAGGAGGTATGCAATATTTTATTTAACAACAGTGTCATATTAACTGACTTGTGGTTGCGCCACTAGCCTTCTTATATATTCCAATTACTGCCATCTAGAAGTGAGTGGAAGACACCATAACTTTCTCGAACCAACGAGATTATTCTGTACGTGCTATTAGCGCCATCTGTTAGCGATAGAAGGTACTACCTATTTCCGCTTGTGTCCACCAGATGTCGTGTCACGTTACTCCTCATGGCTCGTACTCTACGACTAATCTAGAAATTACAGATAATGACAGGAAAATTAATAATATGCAGTGTTGCCGTTTTGCGGGCTTTAGTCCGATTTGCAGCCTTTTTTAAACGTTGTGTACTTTTTCGGACTTTTTTTTTCATCAGTGGACTATTTCACTTCTTACCACCGGCAACAATGATAATATGGTTTTGGCCCTCGGAACTTACTGGAGTAATCAGTATGGCCCTAAGGCTGGAAAGTTTGGAGACCCCTGTTCTAGACAATTACCCTTTTTTTACAACTGAACGCAAATAATGAATTAAATGAAACGACAGCACAATATACCGGTCGTGATTTTTATAAATTTTTACAAAATGATAAGTAACTAAGCCTAAAAAACCTTGCACTTTGAATATTTAAAAAGAACCCACGGTATCTTTTTACTTTTTTTACTCTAGAGGATATTCTGAATACAATGACGACTTCAAATGTTTATCAAATAAAATTCGTTCATATTATTATAGTACAGGGTTATTCATGTTAAAGTAAACAGGGCTTTATATTTGAACTTCCCTGTACTTTTTTAAAAAACCAGTATAGCCATTTCGTATATTTTTTTTCGTAGAATTCAATAATCTAATCAGAAAAACATTTGCAATGAAATACTCCGTATATTTTTATATCAATAGATAGATATTTTCACGAGGAATTCTGCTGGATTTATTTCCTGCGGTTCTGCTGCAATTGTCTAAAAATTGCATGATACTATAAGGATAGTTTCACCTGAAAAAACCTGGCTGTCACAGGTCACAGATGCTTATTTGTTAAAGTCAAGAATTTTAAAAATACGTTTATTACTTTTTGGAGTAGTTTTATAATGAGGTTTTCAAAAGAAGAATGGCTTCAAATTATAACTCTCTATTATAAAAGTGAAGAAAACGCCAGGGAAACACAACGAAGATATGTTGCAAATTTCCACCGAAATATATTAGTAAAAACAATTTTAAAACTGAAGGTCTTATTCGAAAAAACAAAATCGTTACATATTAGAAAAAGAACTACAATGAGGAAAAGAAACCGGGATCGAGCTATTCTAAATTATTTTACTTTGTATCCCATGAAGTCAATTACTGACGCAGTTAGAGACTTGGGGTATGGCCCGCCTGCAAGAAGAAGAGTAACCTAAGCAACAGTTCAGGGAACACTGAAATATTTTAAATATCTTTCATATCAGGTTCTTTCAGTGCAGACGGATGAAGCTCCATTCACTACATCGGAAATGTTTAACCCACGCAATACGCACAGCTGGGCAAGACAAAAGCCAGGAAATTTCAAGAGATTAAATACCAAGGGAGGTTTTCTCTTCATGTCTGGTTTGGTGTGCTTAAGGATAGAATTGTCGGGCCAATATTCTATGAGGAATCCTTAACTGGAGAAAGATATCTTAATCTTCTTCTTCTTGAAAACGATATTGAGGACATTTTAGAAGAATTGCCACTCGAAACGTATCGCAAGATAATTTGGCAACAAGACGGAGCGCCATGCTGTTCGTCAAGTTGTGCAGCATAGAATTAACAGATGAAATTAATCGTCTTAACCAAAAACCTCAAATAATATCGGCGAGCTTAGAAAGGATAAGGAGGAATTATAGATCATGTTTCGACAATAACAGGGGTCATATAGAACATTTAAATTATGAGTAATATTATATTTTTTTGTTATAAGTGTTTTTATTACCACCCTATTTTATCTCGTATTGTATTTTAATTTTTTCCGTTTATTGTAATTTTGCTGCTTGGTTTAGAAATAAATATATCATATCATTTTTAGCATATAATATAATTTGAAGCCGTTCTTCTGATGAAAACCTTATTATAAAACTAGTCGAAAAAGTAATAAACGTATTTTTTAAAATGAATAACCCTGCATTTATACAAGTAAGTATTTATTTTTTCTAGCATCTATGATTTATGCTTCAACCCTGACGGTACTCAGCTAGTTGTCGCAGGAGGCAACCATGTATTAATTTACGACACTTCTGATGGATCCCTCATCCAACTTTTAAAAGGTCACAAAGATAAAGTTCACACGGTCTCTTACGCAAAAAATGGCGAGAAGTTTGCCAGTGGAAGCGCTGACAAGACCATTATTATTTGGTCCAACAAACTGGAAGGGCTCCTAAAATATAGTCACAATGATTCCGTCCAATGTGTTGCCTTCAATCCCTTATCTCACCAGTTGGCATCTTGTGCTCTTACGGATTTTGCGTTTTGGAGTACCGATCAAAAGGCAGTTCAAAAACATAAAACTAATGTTAGAATCAACTCCTGCTCTTGGACGAATGATGGTCAATATTTAGCTTTAGCGTTAAATAATGGAGTTATATCAATTAGAAATAAGCTTGGAGAAGAAAAAGGAAAGATTGAACGTCCTAATAGCTCGGCTATATGGGCTATAGCTTGGAGTACCTATAAAGACGATCCCACAGACACCATTTGTGTGACTGATTGGAATAAGACATTGTCGTTCTATACACTTGGAGGTAAGCTGGTAGGGAAAGAGAGGAATCTGGGATATAATGCACTAAGAGTAAGATACTTTCCTCAAGGGGACTACATTCTAATAAGTGGATTAAATAAATGTTGCAAATTGTATACAAGAGAGGGTATTAAACTAGGAACAATCGGAGATCAACAGAATTCTTGGGTATGGTGCTGTGAAGCTGATCCGAGCGGAAATTTTGTAGTAAGTTTTTTGTTTAGATATTTTTAAAATACTAGGTTAGCCCAAATAGATTTAAGGTTTAACACGAAAAAAGCGTGATTTTATAAAAACATATATCTTACAATGTGCTTTATATTTTTTTGGCCTGGTTGATGTCATTAGAGGATGACTAGATTTTTTCAGATTTCGAATATAAAGTAAGAAATGGTTTTTGTCTTATAGCAAGGTGCCCATTTTTCTCCTCTAAGGCACTTATAGTTGCTGTATGAACGTTTTGAAGCGAAAATTGTGGAGCCTAAACTCTTTTAAGAGACTCTGTAAAAATATTCTGAAAATATTAATAAAACCTTAAAGTGCTGGTTGGGTACTGACTTAGACAGACAAAAGTCCATAATAACTGTAAATCTCGACTATAATCAGAGATAGAGACTTTGCGGTTTTCGTAAAGTTCTCTACTTTTTAATGAAAAAAAAAAAAGATGACACTAAAATATTTTTACAGCTGGCTGTTTTTGACATCAAGGGTGAAAATAAATTATTTCTATTTTTAGACGCTCCTTGTATTTCAGTTATATTTTCTATTATATCATCATCATTGACTTGAAACTTCCAATGTTATGTATATGTCATTCGGTTATCATTCAATAAATGTATGTTAGTATAATTGCTCTATTAAATCAATGATGATCGTATATGGCAAAAACGTAAGAAAAATTATTTTTTCATGGAATAAATAAATAAAAATACGCTGCTTCCATTCTATTTTCACAATACTGCGCGTTGCTTTAGGACAGTGGTTCCCAAACTGGGGGGCGCGCCCCGTTGGGGGGGGCGTAAAGCAACATCAAGGGGGGCGCGAGAGCTCAGAAAAATTATTAAAAATGTTCATCTTTAACATAACAAAAAATCAGTTCAAATTAAAAAAAAAAACAAGATTTATATATGGAAACGTCGTATGCAAGTTCAAACACCAATTTTTTTCCTTTTTCCGAAATTGGGTTTATTAATCGAAAATAGTGACGACATTGCTAAAAACGAAGAGATTACAAAAGATATTATATTTCATCTAGATAGTCCCTTTGATGAATTCCAACGATATTTTTCTAATTTACATGAAAATGATGAACATAAATTAAAAGTCCTTTTAATTTTGATATAAACATCCTTCCAGAAGAAATGCAAGAACAAGCAATCGACTGAAAACAAGACTCAGGCACAGCCTAAAGAAACCTCAGGGGCGAAACATGACTTTGAAAATTTGGTGATTACTACATTTTGGATAAAATATCTTCCCATCTATCCTTTAATCGCGGAAATGGCTTTGAAATTTTTCATACCATTCTCGACAACCTACTTATGTAAAAAAGAATTTTCTATTTTAATCAAAATTAAAACAAAAAAACCGAGCCGGCTTAATGTTGCTAGTGACCTACGCGTACTTTTAAAGATAAAACCAAGAATTTCCATGTTAAGGAAATGCAGCACTATACTTCGCATTAGATTAGATAAGTGTTTAAATGTTATGTTTATAAATTAATGCCTCTTTTCTTATTAGTAAAAGAAATGTTTTTGTATAGTCGAGGGAAGTGGGAGGGCGCGACCACTTCTAAATTTCAAAAAGGGCTTTAGAAGTTTTTTTCGAAATATAACAATTCTAATTAACGTCGACTGACATCAACCAGGCCAAAACAATGTAAGACATATTGTTAGATATTATAGATATCATCTGTCCTTACAGTCACAGCACACTACACTTTTGTATAGTCCAAACTGCATATCATGGTCTACTGAAGCTTATTAAAACAAATCCTTTTTTGACGACATTTTAAAAGCAAGTGTTACCTTGTAACGCATGGTTTAAAAGAAGATTTTTAAGGTAAATCTTTACAAAAAAAAAAATTAGTTACCTCCGGTTAACCGGAAGTCACAAAAATAATGTAAGTCCTGAAAGAGGGCTCAGAAATTTGTAAAGAAACTAAATTTTCATCACCTACTAGGATGCACAGGGCAAGTTCTTTATTCCATCGATAAAAAATACGCTGAATTTATGCGCTGAACGTCAAATGACGTCATGAGAAGTTCTGTTGGAACGAATTAAAACGAAATGTTTAAAAATGCTTTGCTATTTGATCTGCAACTGTCAATGCTCAGCTGATTGTTGTGTTTCTCTTCCGTGTTTATTTATATTTTTTTGCTCAAGTATTTTATAAAAACAATTTGATGGAATCCATTGGACTCTCTAGTGGTAGTTTAAAAACAGTTTGATGAATTAGCGCTTAATGCGCTGGATCCATCGATGCAATTAAAAACTTGCCCATATTATCTTAAGTGAGAGATATCCCAAGTAGCAATAATACACAAGAGTAATAAATATCTATAACATTGGCAACATTGTTAAGTGCAAATTTCCAAAAGTTAATCTTCTTGACAAAATGGTGACCCCAAATACTTCAATATAGTTCAATGAATTACATTATTGCAAACTTACAGAAAATTTTCTTTGAGATAGTTCTAGTTAGTGAATTGTTAAAATACTTACTAGATTTGGCCATCGTTGAATTTTACCTTTTTTAAGCAAGCTCGAGTAACAGATTTTTATATAAAGGTTAGATCAGCAGAAGTCTCTCTTAGAAGCCATTTACTGTTTTGAAAAATTAAAGAATTAAGGAGTAAAATAGCCTTTGACCAAATAAATTATGTATTTTTTAGGTACAAAATTTTAGTAATTCCCTTATTTGGTTACATGTATCTTAAACTTTATACATTTTTTAGGAAATTTAGATACATTTTTAACTCATAAAACAATTTTAGGCTATTGGTTGCGAAGATGGTACCATTGCATTTTATCAGTTGGTTTTCAATATGGTCCATGGCCTATACAGGGAACGATACGCTTACAGAGAGAACATGACAGATATTATCATTCAACACCTTATCACGGAGCAGAAAGTGCGAATCAAATGTAGGGATCTTATTAAGAAAATCGCTATCTATACTGACAGGCTCGCTGTAAGTATTCTAAAAGTAAAAGACTGTATAAGAGGTAAAATATTAGCCCATTTTTTTTTAATTTCAAGTATTTGGTATATCATGAGTAACATTGTTTAAAAGATAACCAAGTATCCCTGACTTTAAATTGTTAACTTCATAATTCTATAACCCTTTATACCTACATAACACCTCCCAAAAATATTTTTAATATAAAAATTTATAACAAAGCTTTAAGCAAATCTGGGTATTTAAATTGCAAGTGACATCACTGAGCACCATTCACGGGCACCAGGTAAACACATCCAAATGCAAATAGTAAATTTCACCATATCAGCGTTGCCACATTTTATTTAGAGAACCTACCTAATGTTTAGAATTAAAATTTACTTTAAATATATTAACGTAATTGTACATTATCTAAAAGTTATATAAAACACGAACTTACATTAGGAAAATAATATAAATTTGGACATTTTTTTCTGCTCCATAATAATATTTTAGTTAGTTTTTTATGTATTTTCACAACTTTTTGTTTTGATTTAATATATTTCTCATTTCTGTTTCGATTCATAGGCATTAAAAAAAAAACTGAATATTGTAAATAAATATACCGGGTGGTGCGTCGCCCAGTGGAACATAGGAAATCCCATGTAAATTTTAACGGGGTCAATTGTTGGCTCCCCTCTCCTTTTTACAGAAAAAATGAAGGATAAGAGACCAATTTGACAAGCCCTCGTGCCAAGTTTCAAAAAATTTTAACAAACAAATCTTGAATTCAAATAAATGTAATTGCAAAATTACCAAATTTTCGGTTCAAGTAATACCAAACAGGCACTAGTAAAATGAATATTGTCTCTGACATGAGGAAAAGTGTCAATAAATCAGTGACAGTCGGTATTTAAAAAAAAATTATTTATTTAATCGACAAAAAAGTATTTATAATTAAGTGGCATTATGCGGGAAATAGTTTTAGAGCAGTATCTGAAATGATTTTGGTTTATTTCCCCACCAAGCCCATTTCGTCCATTTCAACTATTAAACGTATATATACACCAAGTAAAATATTAAAAGTATAGTTCTCTCTTTTTTCGAATCTATTTTCGATCTTCTGAGTTAAACATTTACAATTATTTATTGCGATGGCCTTGGACTCGACTTTACTGAGAATACGTTTAATGGTTGAAATGGACCAGATAGGCTTGATGGAAAAATAAATTGAAAATATTTCAGATACTGCTATTGGTTTAATTAAATTCTAGTATGATAAAATAATTTTTTTAATGATCTATAGCAATAATTGTTAAAATGTAATAAAAGGTTTGATGAAACGAAAAAAAAATATTCCTTGTATTAGGCTGTGTAATTTGGTAATTTTGCAATTACATTTAATTGAATAATTCAAGTTTCGCTTATTAGAATTTTTTGAAACTTGGCACGAGGGTTTGTCAGATTGGTCTTACATTTTTTCTGTAAAATGTACAGGGGAGCCAATAATTAACCCCTTAAAATTTACATGAGATTTTCTATGTTCCGCTCGGCGACGCACCACCCGGTATAATATGTTTATTACACAAAAAAAAACAGAAAGAAAAAAAAATAATACAGAAATTATGATACCGTACTTTCACAAATCTACTTTTTTAATTCTCATCAGAGTCATAACATTTTATCCTCCGTTGATTTTAACATCTGTAAATGGATTATATTTGGTCTAGATTTCAATTTTGTTTCAACTCTCTTCAGCAAATAAAATTAAAAAGACATTTTTATATAAAAAAAAGTTAACGATCGCCAATTTTAATGCGACGAAAAGTTGAAAAATATATTTCGCGTTTTACGTTCAAAACGGGCAAACAGCATTTGTTTTACAACTCAGAGATGTTTTGATATTTTAATTTTCCATCGTTACCCCGTAATAATCTTACTGTATACCAAAACTCATTAATATTATCTGACACACTACTTGCATTTCCGCATGAAGCAAGTAAATTTGCTACACTTTGGTCTGGTTGCACACCCCTGTATTCATTATCGGATCATAACAAGACGCTAAAAATCTAATAAATATTTACCAGAATTTATAAAAAACCCTGGTAATCCACCAAAAAAGTAGAAGTCTAATAATAATAAATGTGGCAACGCTGAGCATATTTGTCCTGCTGGGTGTCGTCATGACTAATCACAAGTTGTTTTGGTCTGACGTCAGATTTAAAGCGTGAGAAATAAACTCTAAATGGTAATTACGCCGAAATAAAGAAAGAAAGAGATTAAACGAGTTTTTGATTTAAAATAAATTTTATGCAGGCAGCATATTCCTTTCATAGAAGAAGAATAGATAGAACTACATATTTTAACATAAGTTAACATGATTTTTAAAAATTTTACTTTGTAATTAGAAGCATAAATTTATATAATAATAAGCAGTAAAAAAATAGTTATAAAACTAATCCCTTTGAATATATTTTCTAAAAATTCTTAACTACTATAATAAACTTTTTAGGTACAACTTCCTGAGCGAGTAGTAATTTATGAATTATTTTCCAAAGATATTAATGACATGCACTATAGAGCCAAAGAAAAAATAGCCCAAAAACTGGACTGCAGTCTTTTGGTGATTTGCAGTAATCACCTTATTATATGCCAAGAAAAAACTTTGCAAAGTATATTTTTTTCGGGTGAAAAGGAGAAGGAATGGAGTTTTGACAGTCCCATAAGATATATTAAAAATATTGGAGGACCTCCGGGTAAGGAAGGTTTATTGCTTGGTCTTAAAAATGGTCAAGTATGGGAAGTTCATCTCGATAATATCCACCCGCTGCTAAAGGTGTCAGTGAATGATGGAATTAGATGTTTAGATATTAGCCAAAGAAAAGAAAAATTGGCTGTTGTTGATGAAACCGGTTTATTACAAGTTTTTAAAGCTAGAAATGCCGAATTATTTTATCAAGAAAATAATGCAAATAGTGTGGCGTTTAATACGTTTTACGAAGATATGATTGCATACAGTGGAAATAACACCCTTTCCATTAAAGTTTCAGATTTTCCAGCACATACTCAAAAATTAAACGGGTTTGTTGTTGGTCTGTCTGGCTCAAAAGTATTTTGTTTAAATGGATTTACTATGACTACCCTGGAACTACCCCTAAGCTCACCCATGTATCAATTTATCGAAAAGAAAATGTTTAATGATGCATATAAAATTGCGTGCTTAGGAGTCACTGATGGAGATTGGGAGGAACTAGCCCACTCTGCTCTTGAACACCAAGAATTTGATGTTGCAAGATTAGCTTTTATAAAACTACAAGATTTTAATTATCTGGAACTTATTCAAGAAATACAAGAACAGCAGCAAATGGGTGACTACAATAAAGAAGTAATCTTAGGTGATATTTACGCCATGAAAGGAAAACTCAAAGAAGCAGCGAGATTGTACCAAAAATCTGGCCACGAAAGTAAAGCTTTGACTATGTTTACTGATCTTAGAATGTTTGACGAAGCTCAGGAGTATTTGGGCGCAAAAGATAATAATGATTTGATTCGCCAAAAAGCGGACTGGGCTCGCAACATAAACGAACACAAAGCAGCCGCTGATATGTACATTTCTATTGGCGATATCAAGACAGCAATTGAGATTTACGCTGAAAAAGAATGGACTGATCAGCTTATAGATTTGGGTAGACGTTTGGAAAAATCAGACAAAGCTTCACTAAATGCTATTGCACAACATTTAAAGAGATTGGGCCAATCAGCATCCGCCGCAGAAATATACAGACGTCTTGGCGATTCAGCAGCAGTTCTTCAGCTTCACGTTGAAGCTAACGAATGGGCTCAGGCCTTTGCTTTAGTTCAAAATCAACCGCAGTACAATGCTATAGTTTACATCCCATACGCTCAGTGGCTAGCGGAAAATGATAAATTTGTTCAAGCACAAAAGGCCTTTCACAAAGCAGGAAAGTCTGAGGAAGCCTTTAAAGTGTTCCAGCAACTCACTACTAACGCCATATCTGAAAGTCGATTTGACGATGCGGGTTTCTATTATTGGATAATCTCAGACAGTATTTAGATTTATCGAAAGAAGCTGGTAACAAAATGGATTGGTACTTGGAAAAATTTAGAGAAAACGAAAAACTCGCTCAGATATATTATGCTTACAATACAGTTCACAAATATCTAGAAGAACCATTTACGTCTTACATGCCAGAAGCTCTTTTTAACATATCTCGATTTTTATTGATTGAAACCAGCAAGAACAAACCACTAGGTGTATCTTTATTTGCAATTTACTTTACTCTAGCTAAACAAGCTAGAAAGCTTGGTGCAAATAAGCTGGCTAAACAAACCTTTGATAAAATAATGTCATTAAGGGTACCAACGAAATTTGAAGAGCAAGTTGAAATTGCTAGCATTGCTTCGAGAGCAAGACCGTACAATGACCCCGATGAGTTGCTCCCTATGTGTTACAGATGTTCAACATACAATCCGTTAACGTCTACTTTCAATTGTTGCGTTAACTGTGGACAGCCATTTTTGTATTCATTTGTCAGCTTCGAACTTCTTCCTCTTGTCGAGTTTCAAGTGGAAGAAGGAATTTCAGATGAAGAAGCTGTCAGACTTATAGAAACACCCGTTGTAAGCAAAGAACAAGAATTTCAGGAGAATATCAGCGAAGAGCATCAAATTTTAGAACTAAAAAATGTCGATGAGACTGAAGAATCTGATCCTTTTGTTTACAAATTTATTAATCATGATGAGGAAAAAACGTTTCAACCTGTAGTATTAAATAAAAAACATTTACTATCATTAGAGACTGAAAGTGTATTAATTTGTAAATGGGGTTCACCCTTAAGGTATCAATTTTTCAAAAACTTGTTGCCTGAGTTATATATCACTATATGTAATTCATGCTTTAAACCTTTCCACGTAGACGATTTTGAACTTCAGTTATTACAACTCGGTTATTGTCCATTTTGTAGAGTTTCTCCTGATAGTATTGGTGTAGATACCAGTAGTGATGAGCTTATTGTATAGATTTAATATCTTACTGTCAGTTTAAGTTTTAAATTAATTACAAATAAATTTTTTTTTATATGGTATGGAGTTTTATTTCAATTTTTAACTTTTATATTTGTTTTTGGATATTTTAACAAATTGATAGAACAGCTCCATATGTGTGGCTTACCTTAATTAAAAAAAAAACGATACTATATAAATTGAAACAAAAAAGATACCAAATAAAACTAAGATTTTCTTAACGGAAAACCTTATTTATTGGTTTGTTTTTAAAAGCGACTCATTTCTTTCTAGCTTGTTGTTTATGGACTTTAGAAGAGAAATACAACGTTAAAGGGGGTTTTATTGTTTCATACGTTTAATTGACCATAAAATATAATAAAACCGCAAAGTGCTCATTTAAAGGAAAGCATTTTTGAGATAGGGCTAAATTTGTCCACTTTTTAGTTTTTAATTTAAACTCAAATTCTAAATGGAATAGCTCAAATTTCTTATGACCTGACAATTTTTTTCGTAGTGTCAACTACCAATGAGTAGTCGCAAAGAGGTCGATTTTTTTAAATAGGATGACTAGTTTCCGTTTAGATTTTTTCATAATTTAAAATTTTTTCTAATAGGCTCAATAAAAATTGAGGCAGTTAAACGATTAGTTTTTAAGATATTACGTCTCAAAAATTTCGAAAAAAAAATTAATGGCACCTTGTATATAAAAATAAGTTACCTGTCAATCTGTCTAGATAAATGTTTGTTTTGACATACTCTTGTTAATAGTTGTCAGAAATTTAACGAACCTAATCGTTATATTTCTGACAACTATTAACAATATCAGTCAAATACGTTTATTTAGACGAAGAATAACGGGATATTGTCTTATGCTACGTTAAAAACAATCAACAAGAGGTTTTACGCGCAGAAGATATCGACAGCTTTATCCTAGCAGACTTGTACCGGCCACAATAAATAGAATATAGACGAGATTGCAGAATGTCCCTGTATTTTTCGCCTGCGTATACTATCTGGAAATTTTTTTTCCAAATTTTGTGGTATGGGTAGAAAAATATCTACCTATTTAATTATGATTTTAACCAAATTAGAGAGAGCATAGAGAAATTAAAATGAGGCGTAAAATTTTGTACTGAATATCCTGCAAGCTTAAATTAAAATTGCTTATGTTAACTTTTAAATTGCAAAATTTTTAGGAAAATTTTTTCTCGGCTAAAATTAGAAATAATGCATGCTTTGAAAAAATTATTATAAGTGATAATCTTTTTTTTTAAGAAACAACATTGTTAAATCACATATAAAAAAGAAACGTCCACGATTTGATATTTTAGAAGAGTATATCATTAAAAAATCATCACCTCACAACCCCCTTTCAACAAATAATTAATAAAATTTTCAAAATACACCTATAATGAACCCTGTTTTTAGTTCATTTTTTAAATACCAAAATAAGCCCAACCCTTTGGGCAATTTTGGATTTGTGACCATCTGTTGGATTAAACATAAAGGGCCAATACACATACGGCCGAGTGATGATCGCGTTGTTAAATTTAGCAATTGTTAAAAGTTAACAACGGTTTAGAATGTTTAACAAAATGTCATATTTTGACAGGTTGCCTACTAAAATCATTAAATAACACTGACAATGACGTTTTGTTAAACATTCTAAACCGTTGTTAACTTTTAACAATTGCTAAGCCCATTGCTAAATTTAACAGCGCGATCATCACTCGGCCCTTTAACTGTTAAACTCTCGTCAAAGGCCGGACATAATATATAGAATAATCTCTCTATGGTTTTTTAAACAAGTCCAGTTCCATAGTACTCCACTTTTTGTTATTAAAACGTTATACTTAGGAACCACTCTCAGAATAAATCGATTGTATTAATACAAATTATCTTACCGTCTTTCATGGAGTAATCCAAAATTTCTTTAAGTTCCTTCCAATCTACTTCCTTATCTTCACCTGCTAGTTTGAGGAAAACTTCATATACTTTATCTGTTTCTTCAACGTCGTCAGGTGTGGGCTCTGCTTTAGCTACCTATATTATTTAATTTTTTTAGAACAATTTTCCTTTAAAATGTTTTTTCTTGTTCATGAGACAATAGGAATATTTTTTTTTTCTAGATTTTTTTTTTATTATAACTTGTTATATATGGGGTGTTTTTAAAACGTTGGTAAAAAATTCGTTGGGTGATTTCAAAGATATTTTTATGAAAAAATTTCTATAAACATTTGTCGAAAAATGCTTTCTTTCAAATAGGGCACCGTGAAGACGATTTTTTCTCAATATTTCAAAACCCTTTATTCAAAAATCATGAAGTTTGGTGTACATCGTATAAACTTTTAATGCTGAATTAGTATTTGAGCTCTAAATTTCAAAATTTAAATAAATCGCTGATGTCTGAAATTACGCCTTGATTTTTTTGCTTTTTGACCCCCAATTTTGACTTCGGATTCGTGTTCAGCGAAAAAAATACGCCAGAAAAAACACTTTTGTTGTGGATCTGTGTATTTAAAAGGGCATACTGAGTACGATTGGTCCCTTTTTACACGGTGGTCTGAGGGTCTACCTATATAAATATAGAAATACAAAGATTACTACAATACGCCCTGTATCCCAACAACGAATATAATTTCAAAAAATTCAAAAGAAAACTGTATTTACAAACTAATATTTGTTATAATAATTAAAATAGGTAGTTACTTGGCAACATTGGTGTGTGGTATACATCCTCCCTTTAATGGACTTTTGATTTGATTTGTCTCAAGAAGTTATGCCCGTAGTGCGGTGTTGCCAGTGTCAAACCAGCGTTGGCAGATATCCATAACGAAAAATTGATTGTAATGACTCTTCGAGCATATACCTATAGCCGCTTGGCAATGCGAACAAGGGTGCAAGCGAAAAAGAAGAATTAAAGTATAACCCTTGTCTCTCGCGTGCTAATATTGGCCAGCGATCCGCCGACGCCTGGCAGACCAATATCAACACGAGAAGCGAGAGAGAAATATACTTTCATTCTTTTTTCTCTCTCTCACGCTTGTTCGCAAGGTGGCCTCTATAATATGCTTGAAGTACTGACTTGTTTATATTGTTGTCAAGCAGTTTTAGTATAAATAAAAACGTCTGTATTTTTATACGTCTTTTACCGATTTTTTTATTATCCGTACCTACTTAAATACCAATAAGTACCGAAAGAGAGTAGTGATATAGAACTTATAAACTATTTTTTTATGATCTATAAATATTTTGGAAACATCTACATTTAATAACTTTCTTTTTAAGGCTGGATTTTTGACTTACTTTTCCCTTTTTACTGGGTTTCTTGGATTTGGGATCGGGTTTTGTGATACTTTTGGGATCTAAGGGGACATCGGTTACCGCCAGGAGGTATAAAAATAAATTAAAATTAAGTAATAAATAATTATAAGATGCAAGCAATAAAAAATAACTATATACAGGGTGCCACAGATTCGAGTGCATGCATGGGGATCTGGAAAACCATAAGAGATATAAAGTCGGTTAAATTATGGCAAAGTCGCGCATTTAGGTGCCTAACAACATGCCGAGTACTGCCGGAGATATCCGAAAAAAAACGAAATTTCGGAAAATCGTTTTTGTTTTTTTCTGTATTTATTTGGAAAGTTGCTTTAAAACAAATTGCACATTTACATTGCCACTTTTCCTCCGCTACACGTTTTCAGATGCGACATCCAACATTTCGTCTTTGACAGATGTCAACTTCATTTTTTGTTATGGACGCCATATTGGATTTTTACGTAGATAAATAAGATTCTTTATTTTAATTTCAACGATGTATAACATGTTGTACTTTACTTTGACATAACCTTAACCGTCCTTGATTTTCTCACTTGGCACTTTTCTTAATCAGAATTGTTTTTTATAACTAAGATTATACGCAAAATGAATGAGACAGTTAAAAGAACAACATTTATAACAATTAGTTTGGCAAGCGTCAAGTGAAAAAATCAATGCCAACTAAGAAAATATTATTTTTTCAGAATAGTTGAGGTTATGTTATGGTTAAAGTACAACATGTTAAACATGGTTGCAATTGAAATAACAAATATTATTTTTCTACGCAAAAATCAATATGAATAAAAAAAATTAAGTCAATCAAAACGAAGAAAACGCCATGGGAAGAAAGCAATGTGTATGAAAGACAAATATCTTAAAAGCATAAACGAACCAAACATTTTCAAATTTTCGGTTTTGGATACTCGGAAGACTTGATTTAAATTCTAAACGGTTCTTGGACTAAATAATTTGCCATTAACCGACTTATCCACTTTGAAACCCCTATCTCGAAACTGGTCACGATTATATATATTAATTTAATAATATTTATATTATTATATTTTATTTATCTCAACCATAATTTAATTTAGATGAGTTCGGAAACGTGTCGAAATGCGTTTATCACATAACAGATTAGGGGAACGGACGGTTAGGGCTACTAGTTTGGGGTCCATACGTGAGAGGGTCGGTTAACCTTCGTCATCGGTTCCAGGTTCAGTAAAGGTCAAGTGACGAAAAAACTATCGGAAAAATCTGAAAAAAATCATGCATAAGTTTTCGAGGTCGCTAAATCCGAATCCGGCGTTAATTTACATCCATCATATTCCTAAAGATCATTGAAGGTCATTTTAAGGTTATTTTGAAGTGTTTCTGAGATAAAAATTTTAAGGACGATTCGAAAAATTTGAAAACAGCCGTACGTATGTTTTCGAGGTCGGCAAATCGGTATCTGAGGTCAGTTAATCTCCATAAGGTCAGGTTTAAGGTTATTTGAATATCAAGTGGAGAAAAGCATGGAATTTTTTTTTTTTTTAATTAGACATATAGATAGATTCAGCAACCTCAAAAACATAATTATTTATGAATTTTTTCAGATTTTTCCGATGATTTTTTCTTAACTTGACCACTAAATGACCTTGTGACACCAGCAGCAGCAGCTACAGCAACTATTGTCCGATGGAACACTGTAGCCTTACCTATTCTGAACATTTTATTTATTTTTATCGTGGCATTATTTCTGTTTTTATTGGAGATGTTTTTAAACGAACCCTGGGAAAGAAACTTCGTCTTATTGTTGCACCCCTTATAATCAAATTTAGAATACAAATTTTTGACATTACACTGTTACTGAGGAATCAATCTACAATTTCAAAAAAAGGTCATCAAAAAAAAGGTCATCAAAATAAAAGGTTAGCGAGAACGCCAATTTGTAGTGGCCCTTTTTTTGTGGAGGTTTTTATTATTAATGTTTTATTTATATGATAAAAACATTCTTATATAAATCAAATGAATATGTTGCATAACTACAAACGTTTCTGAAGCCGTAATTGGTAAGAAGAAGATGAAGCAATAAGTGTTGTAAAGAAGGGAACGTTCGCGTTCGTGACCGTGGAACGTTCGCGAACGTTAATGGCCATCATGCGAAAACATTCCCTTACGAGCATGTATAAGAACAAACGAGCATGAACCGGAACGTTCCCGGAAAAAAGCTCATATTTATAAATCACATTTTAAAGGCACATTGTAAAGGCTTTTTTTATCATATCAGGATCCAACAATATGAACATGGTAATTTAATATCCAGTGATGTTGAATTTGTTTGTTTCAGTTTGTTTCATTGCATTATTATGTCTAGAGTTCGCAGTCGCGCTAATTTCACTCAACTTTCCGAGTTTGGGAGAAGTCGGATAATCGGGTAACGTGAAGCTGGATTTTCTTTTAGAGAACTCGCTTATCGGATAAATCGAAACGAAGCTATAGTTATGAGATTTTGTCGAGCGTGGTCGAGAAGGCCAAAATCGACGTGTTAGAGTTACTGGACGCCAAAGGGATACTACAGAGCGACAGGATCGTTATTTGAGGCAACTAGCACTTAAGAGATCGATTTTCCGCAAGGGCAGTTGCGAACTAGTGGTTTGATGCTGTCGGAAGGGCAATAACAATGAGAATAGTTTGTCGCTGAATAGTTTTCATACCATCTCCATCTTGTACTACCTCTGATCCCACAGCATCGTCGGCAACGATTGGTATGGAGTAGGAAGAGACTTGAATGGAATATGAAATGGAGCTCAATCGTATTCAGCAATGAGTCCAGATTCTGTTTGGGCACAAATGATGGCAGTGCAAGAGTAAGAAGGAGACGTGGTAAAGACGGAACGTCCAATTTTCCATCTAAAGGCATATTCATCGCACTGTGGGTGTTATCATATGGTGTGCCATTGCCTACGGCAGGTCACGATTAGTGTTTCTTCCAGGTAGCATGACTACCCAGGGCTATATATCCACGAAGTTTTGCAACCACATCTGCTTCCCTTTTTGGAAACATTGCAAAATCCACTTTGTCAGCAGGACAATGTGGCACGTGTTAGTTTAGACTTTTTAGAAGCGTCCGGCGTAAATTTCCTTCAGTGACCTCCTCGATCTCCAGACGTTTTCCCTATCGAGAAACATTCTTATTTCTCGAGATAATTAAAAATTTTGGGAAAATTGAGTACATTCAGAATTAATTATAAAAAGATCAACCCTTTATGGTCGTTGGTATATGCTCGTTTATTCTCGTTCCTGCTCGGGGAACGTTCTCCAAAAATAAATTTTCGAGCATTTTACAACACTAGGAGCGATAATAGTAAGGTTTTAGATGTAACGACTTGAGAGGCTTTTAAAAAGTGCACTAAAGACAACGACAAATATTAAAGAAAAATAAAATAATTAATAATCAAAAATAAAATTAGTTTTAACAAACAAAAAGAAAACGTATGTTGAAAAATACTTAGTATTTGTGAATACTGAAGAAAAAAACATACTTTTCACATTAAGTTTGTTAACTAAAAAATATTTCCATTAATATCTCAAAAAGTAAAAAGATTTTGTCAACTCTGTTTCCAGAAGGTCTAGATTTTTAGATTTAAAAACAATTTATTCAACGCTGTACCTCAGTGAAATAATAAAGCGTATAATAATAAATAATAATAAAGCATTGCATAGAAAAAGGCAAAATGTCAAAAAGAATAATAATTAAAAAAATGCAAAGAAAATCTAATTATTAGCCAATGGGTATGTTACAACTTACTTTCTCATCCAACTCGCCAAACCCAATTTCTTCATCATTTTCCCTAAACGAAAAGAAAAGATGTGTTAATGAAAGTGAAACTAAATAGTGCCTATGAAGGTATGTTAAGATGCATGAAATTTTCCAGGTTAAAATAAGACTGCGTTTTTACAGCTTAACAAAGTTTATTATTTATTTAAGAGTTTATGTATCTAAAATAAATATTATATTTAAAGTTAAAAATATTTAAATTTAAAAAAATTATCATTCTAACGCCTATATACAGCAATCATTGTGCATTTAGTAAAAATATTTTGAACATGCTTAACGAGCATTGTTATTACTAAGATTTGTTTTAAATATTCAAAAAAAACCTAAAACTGCAAGACTATTGTTTGGAGACATAATTTAATTTTGCTTTTAAAGAAACAGAAATTGGCTTTTTTCCAACTTGAGAATAGGAAAACTTCATAAAACAATTTTTACTTTATGGACATGAAGCCGATTTTCAAGAATTTTTGTTTACTGGGGTTTTTTGGGGCACTGATCACAAAGCTGAAATCAGTTTTTTTCCGGCAACCTCTGGTTTTTCAGTTATAAGGCCTCCAAGTGGACCAATCTCAAAATGGAGATTTTCCCAAAATTCCTCCTTCTTGAAACTGATTACCATCAAAAAGGAACATACACTGAATGGGCACTTATATCTTAAACAAATAGACTAAATTTTTTTAAAAGTCTATTGCTTATTATTAGTAAAAAAACACCTCAATTAAATCCAGTTTTTTTTTATTTATCTACAACTTAATTATAATTAGGCAACCTGGATATGGATATATTAAAGGTAATTTTTACTAAAAATAGACAATAAATTATTATAAATTTTAGTGTATTTGTTTAATATAAAAGTGCCTAATCAGTGTATGTTTCCATTTTTTGGTAATCAGTTTCAAGAAGGGAGAAGGTTAGTCTACCTAGAGGCCTCATAACTCAACAACTAGAGGTTGCCGGAAAAAACTGATTTTAGCTTCGTGATCAGCGCCCAAAAAACCCGTGTGCAAAAATTCATGAAAATCGGCGTTATGTGCGTAAAGCAAAAAGTACCATATCTGGTACTTAGTAATGACCACTGTTATAGGGCGACACAAAATTATGTATTTTTAAAAAACCTTAGTGTCTAATAAAGAAGTGATTGTTAAAAAAACAGGCTAATAATAAGAAAATATCATGCACAAAAAATAAGAATCATTCTGTTTCAGGTGGTAACAATACAGTAACAAATAATAAACAAATACAAACAAAAAATGCATTTAAATGCATATAAAACAGAATTAAAAAAAATTAAAACATAAATTAAAGAAACAATAATATAAAAAAATATTCTATACAGATCTAAATGACAAACACATTTTTATTTTTATAAAAGAAAAGTTTCTTTGACAGTTATAAATTATAACATTAATATAAGTACAAACTTCTTGTAACCACCACCAACAAATTTTAACTATAGCAAAATATTAGTCACATACCATTTACTGAATTTAATATAAAAGCTTGAGGTCATGCAACCATGTTTTAAATATAATTTGTACAATAACTGGAATAACGACGGAGGTTACGGGAGGTAATTTAAATATCAAATATTGGGGATCCTCATAATTAAGATTTAGAGTGTATTTAGCTGAAGCTGCGCTTATATTGGGATAGTTATTTATATACTAAGCACTGTCAGTTTTAATTTTTTGCTCCACATAGTTTGACAAAAAAAATTAAAATAGTTAAAAACTAAAAACGTGTTTAATTTTTATTGCTCGTAGGCGATAAATGGTTCTAGACTAAAAATAAATATATTATACTTTTTAATTTTGGTTTGTAATAATTAAGCTAAATGGGTACATTTTTAGTTTACCAGAAGTCCATTTAATTATAAAAATTAAAATTTACATTTTATAAAACATACTTTATTGCACATGTAACGATGTTTATTTTGAAAAAAAAATTCATGTTGTTTTTTTATCTGGGCTACATGTATAATTTATTTTAAGTAAAAATAGGAACGTAAAATAAGAACTGACAGGGGCTGACAGAGCCTTCGAAATACCATTTTTATTTTAAATTTAAAGAAACAGAAGGGTAGTCTTGACCGACTAGTTAAACAACAAAAAAGAATCAATTTTGATTTCTTGGGGTATCGGGAAACAAAATTTCATTTTCTTTTTTTTTAATAACTAATTAACCACACTATCAGCTGGGGTATAAGGTTGACAGACATATGTGACAGGTGTGCTCTGTTAGCCAGTATCCATAGCTGCCTAGGTTCAATTCCTGGTTCGATCCACTGGTAATGGATTGAATTGGAAGTAGTTTACTTCAAAAGAATATCTTGAATAACATCTTCATAAAAATATTTTCATAAAAAACTTTAAATCTTAAAAAGTAAATTATCAAGTAATTCTCTTCAATATATTTTTGTTTCATTAAATACACTTTGTTCATTCCTTGTTCTTTTCTTTAATTTTTTGTTATTAACGCTAATCCATGATTTTTGTTGGAAAAATCTGCCAAACGGAGTTTAATTAACCTTAAGTTAACTGGACTGGAATTTTGTGATCTTTAGCAACAGATTAACAAAACAATAAGTACAACACGTCCATTTTTTTAAAAGAAATATAAAAAAACCTATCCACGCCATCTTATCAATTATACTACCTTCAAATGAAGACACACATTCTGTATAAATAAATTTTTTAAGTTTATAAAAGACAAATATGTAATAATATATATTAATTTTACATAAATGCAGCTGTTTTTCACAAAAGAAATATGTCTTTCACTTAAATGCAAGTAGCAGTAAGTAATTTTGTTAATGTAAATAAGCTTATTATACTAATGTATTTCAATAACTGTTGCCTGAAGAAGAAAATGAAAATTTTTGAAAGCTGGGAGTAGCACAAAAGCATTTTCATTTAACAAGCCCTCTAGGACCGATACCCCAAGAAATTAAAATTGATTTTATATATATATATATATATATATATATATATATATATATATATATATATATATATATATATATATATATATATATATATATATATATATATACGTGGTATACCTCGTAAAAAAAGACATTTTACGGCAACAAACTAGTAAACTATAAGAGATATACAGGAGGTAATCTGTCAGATTTTGAGAGAGAGAAGATGATACCAGGATGTAAAACTTTAAAAATAGAAGTAACTAAATCCGACTATAAAAATAAAGTATTTAATAATAAAGAGTGCCATTAGGGAACATTTTTTGTTTTATCGGTTTCAGGAAGCCTACTGATAATAATAAAAAAAATATTAATATTATTACTATTATAATGGTAATATTTTCATTCCTCGTTACTAGAGAAACTTTGTATTCTTTACAAAATCAAGTTTAATGCATAGTTTCTATTGAAGAATAAAAAGTTGTTCAAGAAGGTAATAAAATAATTCAAATGTATATATTTAACAAAAGTTGATGATTTCAAAAGCCTTTGTTTAACAAAGTCAGTAAAAAAATAGAAGCGATTTTCCAAAATTTCAAACCTTTTTCAAAATCTCCGAAACAATCGTAAATCTACCTATATGATCGACCTTATTTTCTATTTTAATAGTATATCTCCTACATTTTACAAGATTTCTGTAAAGTTTATTTTATAAACATGTAAATGTCATGTATATTATTACTGCAAAGGCAATACAGATCTGAGATTTAGAATAAATATTAATAGAACCACGTTAACAATCTCAAATGGTAAAAATACAGGCAAAATTGGAAACAGCACTTTTAAGAATATTATTTGAACAATTTACTGAAAAAGTTAATTATAGGATCCCCTTTATCTCTATTACGTGGTGGAGGTTGAGGCTGAGAGGGATAACTTGGGTATCCAGGATATTGTGGATTTGAGTACCCGGGTTGAGAATAACCAGGTTGTGGATATCCTCCTGGTTGAGAATACCCTCCAGGTTGTGGATACCCTCCTGGTTGTGGATACCCTCCTGGTTGAGGATAAGGATAACCACTTGGCTGAGGGTATCCAGGACTTGATGGGTAACTAGGTTGTGGATATCCAGGATGCGATGGATACGGACTAGACGCCCCAGGACTGGACGGATATCCGTAGGGCGCGGAAGGTGTCGAATCATCAGCAGGAGGAGAAGGTGGATGATATGAAGGAGCCTCATCATTGTCCTCCTCATCATCGACCTCCTCTCGTGCTCTTGAGCTAATAGAATTAGAAGCATAACCATCGTACTCCATATTGTTTTTATTCTCAGAGAATACCCTGAGTAAGAACTCTCCCTCTTCATTGGGATCAAGGTCGAAGGTACTATGCAGTATGTTCCAGGCGGTAGCTTAAACCTGCAGGAGACTTCTCGCAAGTTGATGAAGGATGGAGAACGGGCCACTGACGCGTTGTATTTAAAGAACTGAAGGTCTAAAGGTTTAGGAACTCTATCGGGGTATGGAAGCTGAAATTTAAAAAATAAAAATATTATTCTTTTAGTACAGTTTGAACAGACATTGTAAGTAGAATAACTTTTATTGATGCTTTTAATTTTTTTAGGACCGCCATTAAGTTGTGCCTCGCTTTAATTTAAAATTAATTTATTTTTTTTTAATTTGTGGGGGCTTCGAGCCCAACATACAGATTTGCCACCGACAAAGCCCTGGAAAGCTCTGCCTGGAAAGGGAGCATTGGCAAAATGGACCTATAGGGACTGGAGCCAAAAGCAAAGAAAGAAAAAAAGAAACGCTATTAAATGTTGTAATAGGCCTTTTCATCATGTGACAAGCGCAAGCGCAGTCGCCATGTTGAAATAGCGGCAATTCAAAAGTTTCGTACTGTTTTGATCGACAATGGCTGAAAATGCAGTATTATCTCCCCAATTAAATCATTTACTGGAAAAAATCGTAGATGGTGCTTCACTGATTTATAATTCAGTTGAAGCCCGTAATTGTACGCAATTAAAAAGGTAGCTTAAATGTCATGGACGTCTTTAAAAAGGAAAAAGAAGTGAGCTGAATGAGAGGTTAGGCATCATTACTTCTTTACTATACAAAAAGTATGTATAATTTTATTCTAATTAGGCCTACCACATATATACAATTGTTATATTGATTAAATTGTATTGTATTTAAATGATTTATAGCGTGTATCACTCTTACATACTCCATAACAACACCGCTTCGTCGTTCCTTTTCGTACTGATATCATAATAATAATCGATTAAAAAAACTTATTTGCTAATTAAGGCACTTTTTTCTTTATTTTCGTATTTCTTTTCTTCAATAACTATACTTTAGTATTTTTTTATTTTAATTATGTGTTTACAGGCCCTTTAACATGCTTGTTTACAAAAAACAGTACGAAAAAAATGGCTGATACTGACGCATGCGCACAAAAAAAAAGTGATGAAAAGGCATATTTTCTTTTAAAAACAGTAAAATTTAATTGCAAATTATTATACAGGTTGATTCATGAGGAAATGTCAATACTTCAGGAACGTAGTCGGGGTCAAAAAATAAACATAAAAGTCTATATAAATATGGGAACGCAAAGCCTTCGTTTTCGAAATACAGGGTGTTCACCACAGACCTGACATGTGCTTAGAAGTAAAAGGTGGAATTTGTGAAAATTATAAAACCTATCTTATGTTTTGCTAAACATAATTTAAAAACAATAATTTTATTGAAAATTAAATTATACATTTTGTTTTTTTTTTTAATTTTTCTATAAAAAAAAACAGATGCGTCGTAATTTTTTTAAATCCAAATATCTCGAAAACGGTTGCTCATATCAACTTTTAACAGGTATACAATAATACCTTTTTATGACGTTAAAATGACAAAACAGTTATTTAATTTACTTAAATAAGTAATACAGGGCCGTACCAAAATGTTCTGATTGTTCAAAATAGTAAAAAGATATGTAGGTGGCCCCCCCGATGTGTAAGTAACACAGTACTAAGATTAGGTTCGAATCCGTCATATCAAAAAACCCCCAGATACCAATTTTTACTCCAATATTTACATTATCATTATACATTTGTAAAAAATAGAAAAATTAAATAAAAACTTTAACACCCTATATTTTGGAAACGAAGGCCTTGCGGACCCATATTTGTATAGACTTTTATGTTTATTTTTGGACCCTGACTACGTCTTCCTTTATCTTAATGTTCCTTTGTCTCACACAACTGGAACAAGTCCCTTGAGTTTCTTGGTGAATCCCAGATCGTTGCTCTTGACATATCCAAAGCTTTTGTTCAGGTCTGGCATGATGGGCTTCTTAACAAACTTCCTTCTTACGGTCTTCCACCTAGGCTTTGCTCTTGGCTTTCCAGTTTCCTTTCTAATCGACGTATATCAGTTAGTGTAGATGGTCATTCCTCCAGCTTCTACCAAATTAATGCTGGGGTGCCCCAGGGCTCAGTGCTGGCACCCACGCTGTTTCTTCTACACATTAACGATCTTCTCTCTTCCACAATCAATCCCATTCATAGTTTTGCTGACGATAGTACCCTCCACTCTAGTATTCAATTTCTTAAGCCACCGTGTAATTCTGATTTTGAAAACAAGCGCAGGTCAGTGCAGATATCTCTTTCACAAGACCTCAAACTTATCTTGGATTGGGGCGCCAAAAATCGTGTTCAGTTTAATGCCTCAAAAACACAGTCATGTTCGCTGTCGCGCAAAAAGTCTGCGAATGCTCATCCCTTACATATGAGCGGCCAAGTTCTGCAGAACAAAGAGTCCTTTAATCTAGTCGGCGTTACTTTTGAGAATAACCTCAACTGGCACAAACACATTTCATCCATAGCTTCGGCAGCTTCAAAAAAGATTGGATTCCTCTTCCGAGCCAGAAAATATTTCTCTTTCCAATCTGTACACTCTGTATGTATCCCAAATCAGACCCTCTTTAGAATATTGTTCTCATGTCTGGGGAATGGCGTCCCCTACAACACTTAGCATTCTGGACTCCATTCAAAAAAGAGCCGTTCGTCTTATTAATGATCCAACGCTTACAGAAAGGCTTCCTCTTCTTGCCCATCGTCGAGCTGTAGGGAATCTGTCGCTCTTCTATAGGTATTTTCACGGCTTCTGCTCAGAGGAATTGGCCAGTATAATTCCTTCTCTGGCAGCTCCCAACAGAGCAACACGTAGTGCAACTTTTATGCATCCTTTTACAGTTCAGTTAGAGAGGCCCCGAACTTCCCGCTTTCTTCGTTCCTTTATTCCTGGAGTGTCAAGACTATGGAACCTGCTGCCCGCAGAAGTTTTTCCTTCTCCACCCAATCTCCAAAAATATAAGTCCCGTGTGAACAAACTCCCTCTCACCACACTGAAGACACCCACGGTACGTTAGTACTTAGGCATCAGCCTTCGTGGATTATCCCAAGATTAAAAAAAAAAACCTGAAGTATTGACTTTCCTCATGAATCACCCTGTATATTACGAAATTAAACTTTGTCAGTAAAATACCTTATTATCATTAAAAAAAATATTAAAAAGGACCAATGTTTTAATGAATATACTTGTTGATATTTTAATGAATAATAAATAGTTTTTCTGTTTCAAAACATAGGTTCATTTGAAAAGAGTTAAAAGTAAAGACTAGAATATGCATTAACAAAAAACAATTTCCACATTAAGTTTTAAAATTTCTATTTGTTAAAAATAAGATCTTTAAACATTTAAAAATTCATTTGTAAAATATATGCGCTCTTTTATGTTGATAAAAGACAAAAATTTACTTGCAAAATCTGTCTGACAAAAAAAAAACAAGAAAAAACTTCTTTATAACAAAAAATTTAAAGCTACGTTTTGTGCTAATATTTGAAATGATATTGTTGCCAAGAATAGGAAAATAAAAAAAGTGTATATGTCAGAATTTCGTTTAATTTTGGTACGTTCATGGTCTCCGCTAAAAATTACACAGCCCCACAAAATTAAAAAAGTTTACGGTCCGAAAATATTACCATGGTACCTTTATTTTTTGTGGTTGCTGAATCCGAATCCAGAGTCAGTTTGACCCCATCAGATCAGGATCAAGGAAACTTTAAGGTCAAATCTGCAAAATTATTCACACCAAATTTGAAAAGTGTATATTTATGTTTTTGGGGTCGCTGAATATGAATCCGTGTTATATTGTGTAAAATTATAATTTTGCAAATTTGACCCTGAAATATCTCTTGACCATCACCCGATAAGGTCAAACTGACCAAAATAAATGTAATAAAAGAAAAAATATTTGTTATAGGCAGAAGCTATTTTTTCCTTACATGGTAGATTGCAAATCCTACGGTTAAGAGGTCCACACCGGTGCTACGAATCTGTCTACGGTTTTTCTGCATTAATCCTACAATCAATGTGCAGTTGCCTTCATCGTCACCTTCGTCTACTTCTGTCAAGGTAATTCGGTATTGGGGATTATGCCAAAATGAATCTGCAAAAAAAACAAACTTAATATAGAAAGTAATTTAAATCTTCCTAATTCAAATATTCCTAGAAATTTACCGAAAGTATATTTTAAAATACTTTTGAAAAAGACCTAATAGATGATTTTTTACAAAAGATTATCTTCTAAATTTGTAATCAATAGGTTAGAGATCGCCCCACTCCAATGCACTGTTAGCATACTAGATTTTCTGAATTTGCCTTTTAAACTGCCAATATATTTTTTGTTTAGACATACCCTTTCATTAAAAATATCTAAGCCTTCATTCTATCTTTATTGTTTCTTAATGTAATAGTTCAGTAAATGAAGTCCGAAGCAACCCCAAACCCGAAGATTATGTTGGGCGGTCACATCTTTTTTTTTTAATTTGCAGGTATTAAAGTATACAATAATCTCTGAAAATATCATAGATAAAAAAATGTCCGCAGGACCTGCAAATGGCCCTAAAGAGCTCGGAAATCCGTTTTTTAAACTATTTTGGCCGATATCTCCCGAAATATGGCACTTATGCAATTCGTGTTTAGACAAAAATAAAGAGCAGTTTATTAACTGCAAAAATGATTCCCATCACTTTTGTCAAAAATTTGATAGGTTTTGCGATAACCGGCCATAAACGCGATGCGTATGTTTGCACCTGTCCCGCATCTCGAAAGGTGTTCTAAGCTACTTACACTTCCAAGCGGACGGCAAATTTTTAAATTACTTACGTAAAAATGCATATTTTTTAATGATTCAAAGTTCAAATGAAAGAACGAACGTGTAGCTATAATATCTTGTTACTGTTTCCTTTTTTATGTTTCTCTAGAATATTAAAAACTTGAGCCAAAGTTAGTTTTTGCTCGATATTTTGACCCTCCTATCAATCTGTTTTATATAATATTTTTTTTATTAAGAGTAATTTCAATGAATCCTTTTGGATAACAGGGCTTTGGAAGGTGTTGAATACATTCCAAAAGATTCAATAAATACTTTTTGTGTATTTTTATAAACAACGTGTTTTTCTTAGGGCGGTTTTTTTGGATGCCCCCCTTATTTCTTATATGAATTAAATTAATTTTGTTACTACTAAAGTGAATAAAAAATTCCTATTATTAAAACATATAAAAAAAATGAGATGCTTTTAAATTCTAACCAATAATAGGGTTTAATAAAATCTTATATCGTATTTCTTCCATTTTAATTTCAATTATCCATACTTGTGGATCAAATTTGGTTCAATTCTTAACCTCCTTTACCCTTTCCTTGACAAAAAAAATATTGTAGTCATTTTAATTTAAAAATGTGTTACGCTCGTCACTTTTAATACAATTAATTTTTTTGCATTTTAGGTTCGAAACGGATAAACGCATCATTTGTTTTCTGAAATGAAAAATGTTTTAATAATTTAAAATATTTCATTTTATCTTTTAATAAACCGTATACCAATATTTTCTAACACGCCACTACTTGCATGTTGCATGAAACAAGCAAGTTTGCTACGCTAGGGTCCAGTTTCATAACCCTGTATTATTATATAACAAAAAAGTAAAAATGTATTAAATATCTACCGAAAGAAGTAGTCTACCAAAATTTCCGAAGACCCGGGGTAAATCTACCAAAAAAGTAAAATCTAAATAAAGTGGCAACGCTGAGCACACACGTCTACTTCGTGTGGTCACGACTAATCAGTAATCACAAGTTTTGAAATATCGTCCGATGTAAAGTGCCCGACATGAACAGAACGCCTCATCCAATGGAAAACGTTCAAATGTTAAAAAAGATTGCAGAGTAAATGTCAATAGTAAAGAATACTTTGACGTCATCGTTGGCTGCGCGAATAAACCGAGAGAGTTGTTTCTCCGTCTTTCTTTGCAGCAGGTTTCGATATTAAATGGCAGTGGCGGCGTACGGTTCAGATGTTTAATTATGAAAATTGTTGAAATAATTACGTTTTTAATTTTTTTATTTAATTTTAATCGGTAAATGTTTTTAAGAAATGGTTATAAGTGTTATTTAAACTTTATGCTGTTAATTTCCGGTGGAAATAGTTTCATGTATACAATTATGTATAAGTTACGTCGAATTTCTGTAGTTCCCTATTTGTGAAATAAGCAGCCGAAGGTTACATATATCTGACTGTGATAGACACCCTTTGGTCGCTCCGGGAAAAAGCTACAAAGACTAACCAAACTAACCCATATTTCGACGTAACATATGTAATATATATATATATATATATATATATATATATATATATATATATATATATATATATATATATATATATATATATATATATATATATATATATATATATATATATATATATATATATATATATATATATATATATATATATATATATATATATATATATATATATATATATATATATATATATATATATATATATATATATATATATATATATATATATATACATATATATATATATATATATATATATATATATATATATATATATATATATATATATATATATATATATATATATATATATATATATATATATATATATATATATATATATATATATATATAATATATATATATATATATATATATATATATATATATATATATATATATATATATATATATATATATACATATATATATATCTTAAACTACTGTCAAATATAACTTTCTACTAAATCAATATGTTTTGCACTTCTTGTTCCTTAATTAAGCTAATATCTCAACATAAAGTCGAAAAAGTATTGTGACCCCTATTCGCTCCCCGGTCCCGCAAGATTTTAAACTAAAAAAATAAGAAAAATATAGGATATTTTCCATCTGCGTAGGTAGGGTTTTATTCCGGGTAAGTACCAGAATGTGTCAATATAATTTAAAAAAAAAAATCGTTAAAATAGCAGAAAACCGTTTCGTAAGCAATTACCAAAAAATCTACTGTAAAATATACTTCTAAATAAAATGAAATTGAAGAAGGCGCTTCGGAACAGAAACTCACCAAACAGTCACAACAATTAATAAATCACACTAACATACAAAAAAGTTCAAAGATAAACATACAATAATTTTAGTTTCGTAATATTCACATCAATATAAACACACTACCGATGCCGATGTTCGGATAGTATACACGGCACTGACCCACGTCTTGCTGCCTCGGTGAATATCGGTTTGTGCTCATTTGACGTCATTGTACTCTTTTTCAGATGGATAAGACTTGATGACATATACTTGGGACTTTGGACTTTTTAAAACTATTTAATTATTTTAGGTAATAACTTAATTTTCCATTTATGTTACTTTTTATAGTCAATTTATGCTACTGATTATCACATAATAATTCCATAAAGTTTTTGAAACACAAAGCGTACAGTGTTCACTCTTGTTTGAATCCTATAGAAACTATCAAATAAAGGCATTTTTTATTTTCAATAGCTTTTTGCGATTACTTTGACTGTAGACATTAAGTTTAAGTACTAGGAAAAAAACTTATTTTTTACACACAAAGCGTACAGTGTTCACTCTTGTTTGAATCCTATAGAAACTATCAAATAAAGGCATTTTTTATTTTCAATAGCTTTTTGCGATTACTTTGACTGTAGACATTAAGTTTAAGTACTAGGAAAAAAACTTATTTTTTACTTAGTATTATTACCAAATAATTATACAATGTTTTGGCAACTCAGTTTAAAGCGGATAGTGTGTAACACAAAAAACTTTCTTTATAAGTATATATTAGTTCCGCAAAGTTTTGACTACGCAACTCAAAGCGTACAGTGTTTATTTGAATCATATAATAATCGTCAAGAAAAGGCATTTCTTATTTTTAATAATTTTTTGTAAATAGGTTTTATTACTACAAAAAGCTTTCTTTTTGATCACAATTCTGCAAAGTTTTGGGAATGCAACTCAAGGGTGCACTGTCTAAACTTGTTTAAATCCTATAAAAACCGTCCAAAAAATGTGTTTTTTAACAGCTTCTTGTAAATACTTAAAGGGGAACATTAAGTTTTAGTACCATATTTTTTTTTATTTTCACATGATAATGCAACTAAAAACGTAGTGTTCGCCCTTGTTTGAATCCTATAAAAACCGTTCAAAAAATGCTTTTTTTATTTTGACTGCATCTTATAAATACTTTAAGGAAAAACATTAAGTTTTAGTACCATAAAAAGCTTTCTTTATTTTCACTTATTAACTCTGCAATATTTTGAGAATTTACTTAAAAGCAAGCACTGTTAAATCCTATAGAAACCGTTCAAAAAATGCGTTTTTTTATTTTTAATAGCTCCTTGTATATACTTAGAGGGAAAACATTAGGTTTAGTACCATAAAAAGCTTTCTTTATTTTCACATGATAACTCTACAAAATTTAGGAAATGCAAGTAAATGCGTACAGTGTTCACCCTTGTTTAAATCCCATAGAAACCGTTCAAAAAATTAGTTTTTTTATTTTTTACAGCTTTTTAAAAATACTTGAAGAAAAGACATTAGGTTTTAGTAACCTAAAAAGCTTTCTTTATTCTTACATATTAACTCTGCAAAATTTTAGGAATGTAACTAAAAGCGAGCATTGTTCACACTTGTTTAAATCCTATAGAAACCGTTCAAAAAATGTGTTTTTTTATTTTTTACAGCTCCTTGTATATACTTGAAGGGGAAACATCAGGTTTAGTACCATAAAAAGCTTTCTTTATTTTCACATGATAACTCTACAAAATTTTGAAAATGCAACTAAAAGCGTACAGTGTTCACCCTTGTTTAAATCCCATAGAAACCGTTCAAAAAATGCGTATCTTTTTATTTTTTACAGCTTCTTAAAAATACTTGAAGAAAAGATATTAGGTTATAGTACCCTAAAAAGCTTTCTTTATTTTTACATATTAACTCTGCAAAATTTTGGAAATACAACTAAAAGCGAGCACTGTTCACACTTGTTTAAATCCTATAGGAACCGTTTAAAAAATGCGTTTTTTATTTTTAATAGCTCCTTTAGTATCATTAAAAGCTTTCTTTATTTTCACATAATAACTCTGAAAGATTTCGAAAATGCAACTAAAAGCAAACAGTGTTCACATTTGTTTAAATCCTATAGAAACCGTACAAAAATGCGTTTTTTTAATTTTAGCAGCTTCTTGTAAGTACTTAAAGGAAAAACATTAAGTTTAAGTAGCACAAAAAGCTTTTTTTATTATCACAAGATATTCTGAAAAATTTTAGGAATGCAACTATAAGAGTACAGTGTTCACACTTGTTTGATTCCTATAAAAACCGCCAAACAAAAGGTATTTTGTGTTGTGTTAACTCTATACTTCGAATCTGAAGCAAGTTAGTCTCGAAAAATCGACCAATAAGATGTTAATATCAGGTTTTTGCTACGCAAAATAAACTTCGTTTGTTGATTTCCTCCAAACTGGTAAAACAAAGAACTTAATAACCTTTTGTTTCAGATGAGTAAAAAGTTTTATAACAAAAGATCTGCTTTAAAGAAGACAAAAATCATCGTGAATGAAGGTACAAAGTGTTGCAATATCCATTCTATTGGCCAAATTTAGCTCTGTGACTTTTGGCAGTTCTGGATTCTTACATAAGGGGGCGCCCATAAATTACGTGGGCATTTTTCAGGATTTTTTGACCTCCCCACCCCCCTGCTAAGATTTGGTAAGATTTTTCTTAACTCCCACCCCCTCCCCAAATCTCACGTGAGATTTTTTTAAAATTTGTGTAAAATTTCGCCATATTTTCATTCCAGAAACATTTTTTACTTTAATTTAAGTTTACTTTTACACAATTTTATACCGTTTTCTACTAAAAAAAAATTACATGATATTTACTAAGATACCCCTCTCCCCCAAGTGAGATTTAGAAAGATTTAGCTTTATCCCCTTCCCCCCTTGAACACCTTACGTAATTTATGGACGCCCCCTAATATAATAATTTCTTATGAAGCGACAAAACTTATTGAACAACCTAGTAATTAATCAAACTGTCATGTTTTCATTAAACAAACAAAAAACAAATAAAATTTTTGCAGAACAAATTATTATTTCTATTAAAGTAAGTGCTACTTCAACACATTTTAAAATTGTTTTTAAATAAGAGGTAAAAGTTGACTATTTACCCGTCGCTCCAAGGTCCATTCCATTCGGATTCATTACCCCAAGGATTTCTTAGCCTCAACAAGGGAATTTTCCCCGTGACATTAGGCGTTTGAATATCTACATACTGAACACGGGTTATGCTGTATGCGTGTCCTCTAATAAGTCCCTCGGGAGTTTGGGCTTCAACCACATTGGGATCAGGCTGTAAACAAATTAATAAAGCTAATAAGGCATAAATTTAATTTACAGTCACAATAAAAATACTGGATATTTTAAAAATGTATTTTGTGTACACAATTAAAATATTTTAAGTGGCATAGCACATTTACTTTAGCCATAGAGGTATTATACAGGGTGACATAGAAAAAAGTACATTGCATAGTGCCACACAATAAAGGACACTAAAATAAGAAAAAAAGTTCCCATGAACACGGGTCCGCAAGGCCTTCGTTTTAAAGATACGGGGTGTTGATTTTTTTTTTTTAATTTATTTGCAAAAACAATGATAAATCAACAATTACATTTTAATGGTATGCTAAAAAATATGATTAATTAAAACAAAATATCAAGTTTTTAGAAGATGTTCAAATTGTTGCCCTTGTACTTCAATACATTTTTCCATTCTCCTTCTTAATGATTGACGGCATCTTTGAAATATTCCTGGATTATTACGAAATCTATCTGCCGATTCCATAATTCTTATCCATAATTGTTCTTCATTATGTATTTCTACTGCATAAACTTCATTTTTCATAAATCCCCAAAGTGAAAAATCGTAAGGGGACTACGAGCTGGCCAAGCTACAGGCCCCCCTCGACCAATCCACGTATTTCCAAATGTCCAAATATTCCCTTGCCACTCGAGAAAAGTGAGCTGGCGCCCCATCATGCATGTAATACATTCTTCCAATAATATCCAATGGGACATACTCTAATAATGTGTTTAAATCATTCTCCAAGAAATTTCGATACAGTACACCTGTCAATCGATTGGGCAATCGAAATGGGCCAATTAAGTAATTGTCGATTATACCTGCCAACACATTAATAGAAAACCCATATTGGTGACTTCGAATTACAGTTTGATGAGGATTTTCATCATTCCAATAGTGCATGTTATGTAGGTTCAGAATACCATCACGACTAAAACCAGCTTCGTCGGTAAACAAAATTGATGAAATAATGTTTTGTCTTTGGTTTTGCAACCATTCGCAAAATTGTACACGAGGTAAAAAGTCATGTTCCAATAGTGAATGAATTTTTTGGAAATGATATGGGCGAAGGAGTTGTTCTTTGAAAATTTGTCTAACTGATTCACGGTTGAGGTTTCGCACCGCTGAACTTGTTTTCCTGGTGCTTGTTCTCGGATTATTTTCTACCATTCGTAAAACAGTTCCTTCGTTTCGCACAGTGCGACGAGTTCTGGAAACCCCACTATCCAATTTTGGTTTTCTAAAACATCCATCTTCTCCCAAACGCCTATGCACATTAATAAATGTTCGAACATTAGGAACTTGTCTTAAAAAATATCTTTCTCGATAGATATGTTGAGCTTCGTAAGAATTTGATCTAGCTTCGCCGTAACACATAATCATGTCCCTGTATTCTTCAAAAGTGAAGTGAACCATTTTTGAAAGCAATTTTGAATAATCAGTGAAAAACCCAATGAAAAACTTAATCAAAAACACAAAATACCTCTAACAATTATTACATTAGTTTGACAAGTGTCATTATGACACATTATTCAATATGTTATTTATCATTGGTTTTGCAAAGGTTACTTTGGCGCTTTCTGAATAATTTGCGTGCATTTGTACTGGAACCATTGCTTCTACCGACTTGAACAAGGTATACCTTTCTTAAGTATAAAAGAAGGAGTAACAAATTTTTTCAGTCGAAAATGACATACAGTGTATAGCAAAAAAGTTACGACCGATTCAATAGGGATATTCAAAAAAACCAAACAAAATTAAAATTCAACACCCCGTATCTTTTAAACGAAGGCCTTGCGGACCCGTGTTCATGGGAACTTTTTTTCTTATTTTAGTGTCCTTTATTGTGTGGCACTATGCAATGTACTTTTTTCTATGTCACCCTGTAGATAGAGCAGGGGAGCCAGGCCTTGAACTGTCTTCCGATTAAAAAGAGAGAGAGAGAAAAGATCACAGTACTCTATCTCTCTTGCATGCGTCAGTAAAGAGAGACAGATAGGGTACCGCGATCTTCTTTCTCTTTCTAACCGTCGGACGTTTCCGAGAGCAGGCAGCCGTATGTCATCACTGCTCTATCTATAATACCTCTATGATTTCAACACTCACATATGTCAAACATTAAAATTGTCACAATTAAAGATGCCAAAATTATAATCTGTCAGATTAAGGAATTTACTGCTACTTTGAAGTGAACTTTAGAAAACAGTGACACCAATTTGTTATTGTTAAAATAATGAAATGTTATAGCAACAAAATCAACAAACTTATTTGATCATAGAAAAAAATTTACACTTTAGATGGCCGCCCAATAGACCCGGTTTAAACCCTCTGGATTTATTTTTGTGGGGTAACTTAAAAGATAAAATTAATTAAAAAAGGCCAGAAAATATAAACATACTAAGACAAAAACTAAAAATAAAATTATATTCCTTAAAAGGAAGGAAAGATTTTGTTGATAATCGTATATTAAGAAAAATATTTTCAAGTGCAGAGAACATGGTGGAAGTAACGTTAAAAATGTGGATATTTTTTAAGATTTTTCAAGTTTATAATAAATTATTATTTTTATTTTTACTATCAATTGAATTTTAAATTAAAAATTTGAATATTTTCAAAACGGCTTAACGTAGGGCAAACTATATATTTTATAAAATGGGATAAACAGAACTTGTATTCCAAATATTCCATTTAAAAAAGTAAACTTATACATTTTTCTAAACTTTTTGATGTTTATTTGTTTCTTTCGTTATACTCAAAAGATAATAGATAAAAACTATGGATCTTTTGTACAATTTTTTTTTCTATCCTTTTTAGTTATTGTTGCAAGTGGGTGTCAAAATATAAATGAAAACCCTGTTCGATTTCGTATGAATAAAGAAGTGCTTCCTAAGTTTTTAAATAAAAGAAATAAATAAACATTTTTTGTTACTTTAAAAAACATATCAACAAACCTCAATAGAACATCCCATAAGTGACGCTCTTTCATAAGCTTTAAGCATAATTTGGAAAAGATTTGGAGGAGCAGCTTCCAGTTCGTACATTTCGGTAACACCTCCAGTAAAATCTTCCATGGCTTCGCATGTGGAACCTCCTTTAAGCGCTTCGTATGACCCATGAAGTCTAAAATTAATTTAATTATGTAATAACTTAAAATTGGCGGTTTGGGGAACATTATTTGTTAGTCCTAATCCTTAAAAAAATAATACAACTCTATCTTTTAAAAACATATTCCACTTACTTTGCATAGGCTTTTTCTAATAAGGCACTCCAAAATTCGTTTTCTTCGGTGGAATGTAAAAATATCAACTGTCCCCTATAAGTTGGCAATCTATCGTCAATTGTTACATCCACCCATTTACCATACTGCCAAAATCTGATAATAATGAAACAGATAAATTCACTATATATTTTTATTAAAAATAAAGACGTTATAAATATGTTTATTCAAATAAAATTATAGTTTTAAATCCGAAAAAATATGTATACAAAAATATCGCAAATGTCTTGCCTCAAAAATTATATAGTACAGTAAACGAAGGTGTGAACCTGAAGATCAGGTTGGGCCGTAACATTTTTTTTTAGTTTGCAGTTATTAATGTATACAATAACCTTTGAAAATATCATAGATAAAAAAATGTCTGCAAGGGCCTGAAAATAGCCCTCAAGAGCCCGAATCAAATCACCCTGTTATATATATATATATATATATATATATATATATATATATATATATATATATATATATATATATATATATATATATATATATATATATATATATATATATATATATATATATATATATATATATATATATATATATATATATATATATATATAAAAAATCCAATATTGGGGTATCGATCGATACCCCAATATTGGTTTTGTGTTTAACTTTTCGATCGAGACTTCCTCTCCACTTTTATATATATATATATATATATATATATATATATATATATATATATATATATATATATATATATATATATATATATATATATATATATATATATATATATATATATATATGAGAGAAGGTCATAATATAATCTTTAGTTTAATATATTGTTAAACCTCAAAAAATTTAAGAACGAAGAGAAAGTAATTATCAACAAAAAATGTTGATTGTTTATTGGAGTAAGAATTTTCTTGATTTTCCGGAAAACTAAAAAAACTTGGAAAAAAAGAAGTGCCCTCGAAAAGGGGACAATCTAAGCTTTCGAATGATGTGCATTGAAAGCCGATATGGTCCTTGAATATTTATTCAGTCCCGATAGACCCGAGCATGTTCAAAAACCGCGCTAAGAAAAACACGTTGTTTATAAAATAACACAAAAAGTATTTATTGAATCTTTTGGAATGTATTCAACACCTTCCAAAGCCCCGTTATCCAAAAGGATTCGGTAATATTACTCTTTACAAAAAAAAATATGAACAGATTGATAGGAGGGTCAAATATTTGGCTCAAGTTTGGCTCAAGTTTTTAATATTCTAGAGAAACACAAAAAAGAAAACAGTAACAAGATATAGCTACACGTTCGTTCTTTCATTTGAACTTTAAATCATGCAAAAATATGCATTGTTACATGAGTTATTTAAAAATTTGTCCGTCCGCTTGGAAGTGTAAATAGCTTAGAGCACCTTTCGAGATGCGGGACAGGTGCAAAAAATACGCATCGCGTTTATGGCCGATTATCGCAAACACTATTAAATTTTTGACAAAAGTGATAGGAATCATTTTTGCAGTAAATAAACTGCTCTTTATTTTTGTCTAAACACGAATTGCATAAGTGTCATACTTCGGGAGATATCGGCCAAAATAGTTTAAAAAAACGGATTTCCGGGCTCTCGTGGGCCATTTGCAGGTCCTTGCGGAATTTTTTAATCTATAATATTTTCAGAGATTATTGTATACATTAATACCTGCAAATTTAAAAAAAAATGTGACGGTCCAACCTGATCTTCAGGTTGGACCGTTGGGTTTCTTCGGGCTTCATTTACTGAACTATATAGTTATAATTAAGATTTAACAAAATCAACAAAGTTTTGATACTTTCTGTATAAAGTCAATTCCTTTTTTATTTTACATGACAGAACTAATTTATCACTAAATTCCTTCGAAATTTTTTAAATTGAAAATTGAAATAATTACAATTTTTTGTTATGACCTGCATTTTAATATACAGGGTGCGTCTTTTAAAACTTACAATGACTTTATTTTCTAAACTCAGAGAGATATCAAAAAAATAAAAAATTCCGTCCATATAAAATCCGTATTGACCTATTTTCCAAAACAGTTCGACCATCCCCTTTAACCCCACTCCCAAATGCCGCTAAAATATGCTATAAAAAACGCAGAAAATAAAGAAAATAAATGCAAGAACAAAATATTTTTTACGACCAACGAATAGCATTTTTCATAGGCTTTCCACAAATGTACCTCAAGGGGGTATTGCTATTTAAGATTTTTAAGAGAGTGAGAGTGAAGCTTTGGGAGATGGTCGAGAAGTTTTGGAAAATACGTCATTTATATTCCCCGCGGCTTTAATAGAAACGTTTTTTTTTAATTTTTTTTTGGTACCGCTGTTGGTTTAGAAAATATAACCATTATAAGTTCTTAGTAGCCAGAAGTTGGAGACATTGCGCAAAGCATAATATACGTAAAACACGTTGTTTGTAGATTTAACTAGTTTTCTGCAAATCATTGTAAAAACAGTTTAAAGACATTTTAATTCTAATTATTTTAAATTTCAGTGCCACAGCTTGATAGTCACGTTGCAGAGTCTAACTTTGTCGTATCTTTATGTACAGGGTTTTCATTTATATTTTGACATGCATTTACAACTATAACTAAAAACGATAGAAAAAAACTTCCTTTATAAAAGTTTCATAGTTTTTTCTCTATTATCTTTTGAGCATAATGAAAGAAACAAATGAGCATCAAAAATTTAAAAAAAAATGAATAAGTTAACTTTTTTCAAATGGAACACCCTGTATATTTTTGTTTAGAATAAAAGCTCTTTTTATCCCCTTTTTAAAAATATATAGTTTGTTGGTATTTCATTTAGACGTATTGAAAATATTTAAGTTTTTAATTAAAAAATCAATGAAAAATAAAAATCAGCATTACCTTAGAAAACAAATGTTTTATTTATTACGAACTTTAAGTATAAATATTTACAAATTTTCGACGTAACCCACACCATTTTCTCTGCACTTGAAAATGTTTCTCCTCAATTTACGATTAATGGCGTTGAAAACAAATTCGGACCGGTTCCTATTAAGTAACATTATTTCATTTTCAATTTTTTGTCTTAGTATGATATTTTCTGGCCTTTCGTAAAAATTTTTTTTTTGGTAACCCCACAAAAAATATCCAGAGGATTTAAGTCCGGGGGTATTGGGCGGCCATCTAATAGTGCCATACCTTTCCCATCCAAATTCGTATTTCTCGCTAAGATACTGAGTTACTGGTCCAACATTGTGTGGGGGTGCCCCATCCTGGTGCCAGATAATGTTTCTGTATTGCTGAAGAGGAATGTCTTTAAGCAGATTTTCGATCTCATTTTGAATAAAATGCAGATACCTATCTCCCGTTAGAGGTCCTTCAAAAATTATCGGTCCAATAACCTTACTGCCCAACATGCCACACCAAATATGAAGAGACCTACGTCCTTGTATCAACAGGTTGGATTTTGTGAAGGTTTTCAGCCCAATAATGCTGGTTCTTTCTATTATACATCCCCGCCGTAGTGAAAGTTGCTTCATCAGTAAATAAAATGTTGTTAAAAAAATTTCCATCGTTTTGAAGATTACGAATCATTTCTTGACAATAATTAAGTCGTTCAATCTTATGAGCGTCGGTTAAATTTTGAACTGGCAAAAATTTGTAGGGATGAAAATTAGGTTTCTTCAATGTACTTAATTTTTCCTCAGGATTTGTTTGTATAGTTTGAAACGGAAGGAATTGAACTTTCGGGATGTTCTAAAAAGTTATATCGCTTAGATTTTGTTTTTTGTTACTCCTAAAATAAAACTTACCTTCAAAATAAAGCAAAATATTTAAATCTTGCTCTTCATTTGCAGCCCCTGTTCTCGTTTTTCTTTTAATGCTTTTTGTTTCTCTAAACCGACGAACAATATAAGTTATCGAGTTTCTCGAAGGTATTCCGCAGATACAGGTTATGTTTGGACGTCATCCGTTTGCCCATTTTGCCCGGAAGGTAGATTTATTTTATTATTTTTTGTTAAATATTCAACTTTTAAAAACTATTTTGGATATGCACTTACTATTAGAACTGTAATGTATAACATTTTAAAAAATTTAGCCTTTATACTACTTGTAAATAAAACAAACAGGCAAACGGATTACGTCACAAATCCCGGGAATTTGACGTTTAAATTGCCGTATATGGGCAAAAATTTGGGATCGAGCACTCCTTGTTAAGTTTATTACCCTTGGGGAAAACGTTGGTGATATTCATAGCGAACTTGCAAGATGTTTTCATTATTTGCGTAGAAAAGACGTATTATTTCGTGTTTTTGATCTTCGGTATATCATATAGTTAAGTATTTTTTTATGTAAATGAAGCGACGCCAAAATATCAAGACGTGTCAAGGTGCTGTCAAAACGTATAAACAAAGCAAGTCATTTGTTTTCCAAGGCAATGCTGATTTTTATTTTCCATTGATTTTTTAATCAAAAACTTAAGTATTTTCAATACGGCTAAATGAAATACCAACAACTATATATTTTTAAAAGGGGGATGAAAATAGCTTTTATTCTAAATAAAAATATACAGGGTGTTCCATTTGAAAAAAGTTAACTTATTCATTTTTCTTAACTTTTTGATGCTCATTTGTTTCTTTCATTATGCTCAAAAGATAATAGAGAAAAAACTATGAAACTTTTATATAGGAAATTTTTTTCTATCGTTTTTAGTTATAGTTGTAAATGCGTGTCAAAATATAAATGAAAACCCTGTACTTTTTATAAAAGTACATTAAGGCCTGGTAGTTTCATGATCGGATAACTTTATTATTCGGATAATTTACATGGTTACAATTGTCACAACAATTGTTATTATGAAAATTATCTGGAAAATAAAGTTATCCGTTAATGAAAGTACCAGGCCTTAGTTTATTAAATATGAGAATAAATATGTACCTAAAATGAAAAACTCCAGCATATTTGTCATCAAAATCTTGATCATCGGGAACAATTTGAAGGAATAATCTATGATAGAGTGTTAGGTTTGCTGCAGCTGCGAGTAGCCAACAGTCTCCAAGCTCGCCCTGTTGGACATCAAATCTTGAGTATCCTTCGACGAAGAATTGAGGATCATCACAGATTTCCTAAAAAAGATTAAAGAAAAGTAAGCTTTACTAGGAAATTAAAATAATAAACATATAAATATCTAGACGCCCGACCAAGTTCCGGCCGGGGCAAGCAGTGTGTGTATTACACAAAATATTTCACCGTGTTTTTCTCCCTATCGTAACTTCGTTATCGTTTCACATAAAGTATGAGACTTGGTGTGTAAATTCACATAAGTATTCTAATTACTTATAAAAATTAAGAAAGTTAATTCAAGTGGTTTCTGGTCGTTCATTTAATAATCAAATTTAGGCGTTGGACCAATTATAACCAAAAGAAATAGGTATTTACCACTGCATTTAGGCGGGTATGGTTGACTTTTGTTATGACGTTTTATTCATATAATTTATGTCAGAGTTAGCACCTGTCATTTAAAACCAATTATTACCGCGGTAATACTGTAGGATTTTAGATCTCAGAACTTTAAGATGCCGATATTTTTGGATAGGAACTTGGCCTATATTTTACATAAGTGTTTTTGGTGGGATGTTTGTTTCTCAATACTTTTACGTCTCTCACAAGAGAGAGGTTTTCCATTTTACTTGTTTCATTCAAATTTCTACAGGGTGTTACTTTTTCCTGGTCCTGACAATTTTATTTCTCCCGAACCCTTTTCTTCGCCACCACTGTTTACTTTTCTTAAAAGAATTAGATTTTTTTTGCACTGGTTAAGGCATATTTGGAAAAATATATGTTTTTTTTATAGAACCTGCTTAAACATGACAAAAATAGAATTTGTAATTTTTATTCCTAAAAGATCGTATAGGTATTGTGACTCCTAAAATTAATTAATTTGTTTTTAAAAATCCTATCCTTAGCATGTTTATGTAGACATACGCATTTTTTTTAAGCTTAAAAAAAATTTGGTAAAGCCAAAATTGTGTCCTAAAATTTCGCACCATTTCAAAATATTTTGTGAAATATTATTTTAAATCTCAAACCAAAGTTATCTGCTGCTTTGAATAGAAATGCTCCAACATTAGCTATTTTGTGTGCTCTTATTAGTTGCGTCAATTTTGGCAACTTGACAAGTGGTTCAAAAACCATCCGATCATGCATACACTACACTCCAAAAGTGTTAGACCTCCCTGGTGGCGTGGAAGGTAAAATCCAGCATGCGTAGTTCCTCCCGCGACCACTTAACTACTCCAAAAGAGTAAAGCAATACAGGAACTGCTAGCATGTTAGTAGCAATAATAATAATTATTATTTATTATTATCATATTTTATTATTAACATGTAAAATCAAAATTAAATTGAAACAAAAATATAGTATAGAAATTATTTAAAAATATTTACTTTCCCACTACAAGTTAGTCGTTGTAGTTATATTAAGTTTATTTTATTGTTTTAAATATTATGTAACATATAAGTACTGTAAAAAGTCAAAAATAAACTTTATTGTTTTTGTTATTGTTAATACATTTTTTTGTTTTATTATTCAAAACTTAAAAAAATTAAATATTATTAAGAGTGCATTTACACTACACCTTGGGGTCCGGCGAAAGGACGCGGGGACGGTGGGCGGAGACTAAAAAACTCCCCCTAACACATTTTTCGTATAGGATTAAAAAAATTATATTTTCTTCCAAATTCGGTGTATCGTCGATGTTGTTTCCGATTGCAAGCCTGGAGATAAGGCGGAACTATTTTTTTCTTAAATGACACAAATTATACACCATTTTAAAGGTAAGGAAATAATTATCTTGCTGTAAAGGATTTTTGAAATATGAGTCGAGTTAAAAAAAAA